>OMOW01102491.1:0-20794 GCA_900312555.1 Lamprogrammus exutus | reverse complement strand
GGGAGGAGAGCAGTGGTTCACATTTTCTCCATGATTCCACTGCACAACCTTACAGAATGGAATCAGCCCATATCTTCTTCATCTATGGAATTTTTAAATTAATGATAATAATTGTTTGAAAAAAAAGCAAAATCTTTGTCCATCTTTGAGTTTGAAATACAAAAGTCTAATTTTTTCCTGCATTTTCACTATCTACTCACTTTTTCATTATAACATATTCATCGTCATAAACAAATGCTGTATATGCTATATGTATGTATAATATATATAGTATATGCAATCAAAAACATAAAAAAATAATCCAATCCACAAAAATCTAATAAATATCCGATATCCATTTTAAACATGTTCAACATAAAAATGCAAAGTATCATTATAAAACACTTGAATAGTAATTGTTAAACCTATGCACATTGTTGCCACTTCGTAGCACTAGAATTTCATACAGATACTTGAAGATGTTGTGTTGTACCTGGATAAGTGCATTGATTACTCATAAAATGTGGTGTGTTCTTCTTGTAAGTCACAATAAGTGGCAAACAAATTAGTTTAAAGTAACGGTAAAATGACTATACCTACCTTGTGTCAGGTCTGGCTTACATGCATTGTGATCGGAAATACAGTTTAGTGTCGATGTTTCAATAATTATTGTATTTTATTTTGGAAGAATTATCGGAAGTTTAGTTTAATTCGCACTGCTAACTTGATATAAATAATTTCAGTAACTATACGCCGGTTGGACGTATTTAATCAATGAGATTAAATGCAGTTTTGAGTACATTTAAATGCACATTGGTGCACATATAGTCAGTTTGGTTAATGGTATAAAAACCTCCAAATGACTTTAATAATTCAACTTTAGTAGCCGACTACATTGCGCATGCGCCCTAAACCTACTTGAGGTATGTCTTTGCTTGAAGATCAGCAGCTGCTGCACAGGGGAAGACGCGCAGGGAAAGTGTGATACCGGGGTGATTCACACGGATTAAACTAAACACAAGCCGGGGTAACGCGAATAATACTGGATCTGAAGTCAAACGGTCTCCATTCATTCGTGTCTAATGTGTAAACCAGACGAGTGGCTGTGTGCGAAGTGGAAGACGCATTCTGCCGTGTATTTTGGATGATCTCCCGCAGCCAGGTCCACGTATTGAGATGATCTATTTTTGTGATGGCGAAGGGTCTGGTTCCACGGGCCTGGGTGAAAAAGTCATTCTACTTCCAGGTAATATCCATATGCTGTGGCTTTATGATATGAATTAACCTTACGTGCAGCGGGCTGTGTTTACATTAACTGTGTAATGGGGTCACGCCACAGTGACAGCAAGCGTTTCTGAGACGGATTCATTAAACATTTACCTCATCAGACGGGTTTGGTGGCCATTTCAGTTTGTTAGGAAATATTGAAGGAATGAGGCTACTGATTAAAGATAAAGTTGACAGACCTGCCGAACCAAAATGGGCAGCACGGAGCAGGGTATAGGCCCAGTACTGCTACTGTGGGGGTGTGTGTGTGTGTGTCTGTGTCTGTCAGTGTGTGAGACAGTCATTTCATTTAATTAAAAGTTTTATTTCCCGTAGCCTTGGACTGACAGACCGCCAACACTTTCACTTAGTCACAATTGTGTCATATATCCAATGATGCCAGGACAGCAGTAATCTTTAGTAGAGTAGAAACAATTAATTGTCGACCAACAGAATATTAATAGACAGCAATACTAATAACCAATTAATCATTTCAGTCATTAATCAAGTAAAAGCTGCCAACCATTTGCTGGTTGCAGCTTCTCAAATGTGAGGATTGCTGCTTTTCTCAGTTTTATAGAACAGCATGTAAATCAAACCTCAAAACATGCAATTTTAAGACATGGGATGTTGAAATGTCTGATGGACATTTGTTTCTATTTTCTGACATTTTATATGATTAAAGAACTGCGGGGAGACCACGAGGAATATATATCCCATTTGGACTGAGAACATCTCAAACTGGAGGATGTGGTTAGGGAGGGAGACATCTGGGCTGCTTTGCTTTGCCTGCTACCCCCATGACCCAGAATGGATAAGCAGTGGGAAATTAATGAATGAATGGACGGATGCATGCATGGATTAAGCATTAATGAAAATAATCACAAGTTGCAGCCCTAATCTTTTGGATAATGAGGTCAACCTGCTATACTGGACACTTCAGATTGGTTGCCAGGAGCTACTCTGCTGCAGCTTTGTAACTGTTGTTAAGACAAAATAAGCAATCGAACAAATCATTTTGGACTCTTGGAACTTATCATATATGGATTATTCAATTTACGAAAAAGTTGCAGGTCTAATCTTGGAATGACAATAACTGCTGCCACGAGCTCCATGTTTCCGCAGCAAGAAGGAAATATATGGCTGCATTTGCTCTTTTTGTATGGCACAGTCAGTTTATTCCTACTTTGAGCACTGAAATGTCCACGTGGCTGAAACCCTCTGGAAGCTGAGTCATGTTTCTGCACAGGAGACAAAACACGTTAGCAGGGGACATTCCATCTGGCTTCAGCCAACACCTGACTACACTAACCAGTGTTTCCGGAGGCCTCAGGGTCAGATGAAACCAGATCAAACAACATATCCTTGAAAAAGGGTTTTTGGACACAGTTCAGCCTCTGCTTGTTGAAGTAATTCCTACCACCATCACCATCCTCAATCTCACACAGCCCATTTTGGTCTCATGCATGTTTCTTATGTGGTAATGATTCATCTGTCAGGGTTGCTTTTGTTTCTGTATTGGCTCAGGGCCTGTACACAGCAGAGAAATGTTAAAACCAGGCTTAATTTGGTTGAAAAGTGAAGTTTTTGGACACATAATCATTATTTAAAAGCATTCCAATGCCTATATTTCAGTGTGTGTCATAGCTAGAGTCAATATTTAGTCATTAAAATGCGTAAAACCTACTTTTAACCATGAAGATTAGACATCTGCAAATCACCAAAACCAAGATTAGGGATTGTATATAAGGAGGATGTCACAGTTTATACTTTACTGTGTCTACTCCCAGCTCGACTTGTATTTTAACAATAAGGATGAAGGTCAACGTGTCTGTGTAATTCAAACTCGGTCTCCTCAATACCAAAGCAGACACAATCAGTGTTGTCAGGGAGGCTGCAGGTTTACAGTGACACCAAAACACGTTGGCAGAGGCAGAATAGCCAGGTCTTTTGGAGGTCATGGTGTCGGGTTTAAAGAAAGGTTTGCATATCTACACATGGATCTGGCAGTCAAATAACTCCAAGGTAATTCTGCAGAATCTCTAAATGATTAAATCTCTCTATTTGAATTGAAAAAGTCACTTAAAAGCTGGTTTCAGATGTCTACTTCTGTCTTCCTCCATCCTGTGTTGGTAAGCCAGTGCTGCGTCATGTATGTTATTCTAAAATTACAATTCTTTAGAACAGTAATGCTTCCTGTCATTTGTAGGACACAGAGCTCATACATACACACTCAGAATAGAGGCATGAAGACTGTAAAGAACCACAGCGAGTGGAGGATTAAAAAAAGTAACTCCTTTACATCAGAGGGCTCATCATGTGCACTATTAGATGGAGAACACACACACACGACTCACAGACTCTCAACTGTGTCTGAACTGTGTCTTATTTCACCGTATCATCTGTGTGCGTTTCAAACACATATGTAAAACATATGTTTACTTTGTGCAGCACCAGCACACATACTGTGTGTTAAAGGAGTCTTGCTGTTCATAGCTGCTTTGTACTCCGCTGATACATCCACTTTAGGCCCATTTTTCTCCCTGAAGGCCACAATCTGTTTGTTCATCTCTTAAAAAACAAGTCAGCTCTCTCCAGCTCTAACCAACAGCTATTGTGAAAGCTCTAACACCTAAATAAATAGGCTTTCTCCTGCTATTAATGGACACTTTGGTTAATGAGAAGCAGAAGAATTGTGGTTTTCCTGGACCGCCCTTAGCTTTTGTACACAGTGGGGATGTATTACAACACATCCTCTGTAGTGCTTAAACATACTCATATGTATTGAAGACGTTATGTTCATGTACAATGTGATGAATTGAAATGAACCCGTTAGCGTTTCCCCTGGATAAAAATGATTAGTGGATGGTAACTGTTATTTTAATATTTGAGTATGTTTTTGTGATCGATGTTGAATATGTTGCAGAGCAGTTGACTTTCAGTAACAGCACACAGCTCCTGATGGGATGGAGTGTTGACAGAGTAATTTCAGGGTACTGTACTTTCTATGGTAGGGGAAACCCTGCTATAGCTTTGTGTGCTTGTGAATGTAGATCTTACGCACCCAAATCACAAAGATCCCAAAGCTTTGGCCCAGATCAGCGCTGTTTACAGAGTTCAGTAATTAAAGGCAGTCATAGGTCAAATGCTCTTGGTTTGGCTGCTCCCTCCCTGCAATCATATTGTGCTGGGATTTGGTAACAGCACCTCTGCTGATGTGAAAAGCACATAGTTCTGCCAAAATACACCACACATAAGATTTTCCCACAATTTGAGTACAAAAGGAAATGATTCTCTCATGCTACTTGAAGGAGCTATAGTCAAACTTAAACTACAATTATGTTTTGGTGAATTACTTTGCAGGGACACACTGACAGCTTACACAGCTAATTTTACATCAACACAAATTAGCCTCACTCACACACTGATATTCATTCGTCACTGTGGCAGTTTTATTCACTTCATCGCGTTTCAGTGTTTATGTACAGGAAGGATTATTATATAAATGTTTTTTTCAGGTGACAAGTTTAACATTTAATCAAATACAGCTATTGATGGCAGTGACAAATATTTTACTATTGATTAATCTATTCATTTCTTTTGAAATGTTGAAATTTGAATTTTTTTCTTTAAAACGTGAAAAAAGCCTTTTTTCAGAGAAATGTAGCAAATTTCACATTTGAGAAGCTGGAACCCCCAGTGTATCAGAGGAACAGCAGGACCTCAGTGCGAGGGGCCAATGTGAGTCATGTGACAGTAATTTAATAGATTTTACTACGACTGTAAACAGAGCCTCTGTGAACATTACATTGGAACATTGGAACTGACACTGGATCTCTAACCAACCAACCAACCAGCCATTGTTGTGGGTAGTTACTAATCAGCCAGTCAGTACCTTATTATGGGAGACCCTCCACTCTGTCAGCATGTGATCAGGGTTGAATAAGCAACTGTCGCCCACACTAGCAGAGATTGATACACCGGTGTGCTGAGAGCGCCTGGCTGTTTTTCTGCCGGCATATATTCAGGATTTGGATTTGTGTTGTGCTCCACAGGCTCGGATCTCCTTTGTGCGGGTGAAGTACCTGTTCCTAACATGGCTGACTGTGCTGGTGGGGAGCTGGGTGCTCTATGTGCAATATTCAACCTACACAGAGCTGTGCAGAGGACATGAGTGCAAGAATGCCATCGTGAGTAATGAAGTGCCTCGTCCGTTTGTCTGGTTATGGACTCCTAACTTCCTTCTGTTTGAACATCATGACCCCTGTGTGAGGGAGCGACATATATAACATATAAATCACTTTAAATTCATATCTGGAAGTTTATGCGTACTCAAAATGTGCCTTCCTCTAGTGTGTATTTCTGGAGCAACTTGACACAGCAATTTCCTTCCTCACACACACGTACACAGAATGGCTCGGGTCACCTGACTTTATTCCTGACTGCAGCCACTCACTGTAGTTGCAGCCCCCTAAAGCCCCCTGCCTTATACAAATAAAACAGCCGCCTGAGATGACCGTGGTTGTTATGCCTCTGAGAGCTCGACTCTGGCACCTAAACCATCTTATTTGGGTAAATACTGCCCCCTAGTGTTCCATACCTAGTCTGACACCATGTGGGAGTCTCACACAGAAACATAATAAACGCAAATCATAGTAATGTTTTTGTTATTTAGGGTTAAGAGCCCATAAAGTAAACTGCTCTTGTTTGAGGTTGCTGTCTCTCTCTTTTTCTCTCAGTGTGATAAGTACAGGAGGGGAATCATCGATGGCTCAGCCTGCAGCAGCCTGTGTGATAAAGAGACACTGTACATGAGCAGGTGTCTCTCAACTCAACCCAACAACCAGGTACCAAACCATTTTACCTTCTGCTTGACATCCAGAATGACCTGCAGGAGACAACAATGATCTCAACAAATGAGTTTCGCCTGGAAGACCGTGACACTATTAACAGCCATGTGCCTATCTGAGTACTTGTGTTCGCCAAGTCTTACACAACATTAAGCACGTTAAATGTTTCCCAGGTGTACACAGGAAGCTGGGGAGACCACGATGGGATTATTCGATGTAAACTTGGGGAAGTTCTGCACTACGAGCTGGGCGAGGAGCCGGAGCCCAGAAGAGAGGCCCCTGTGTTTGACAAGCCCACCAGAGGCACATCAGTGGAGAAGTTCAGAGAGATGGTCTTTAATCATCTCAAGGTATGGGACCACGGGGCTAGAGTGGGACTGAGGCCCTGCATGTCTGCCCTCTGCTGGCTGACCATGTTTGCTCTGTCTCTGTCCTCAGTCCAAGCTTGGAGAGCAGGCTAACCTCGCCAGCCTGGTAAGCCAGATCCTTTCTGTCGCCGATGGCAACAAGGACGGACGGGTGTCACTCCCAGAAGCCCGCTCTACCTGGGCCCTCCTGCAGATGGACGAGGTATGATCTGTTCTCAGCCAGCACATCACGTCAGGCTGTGGGGAGAGATTTGCAGATTTCTGCTTTTTCTCTATAGGTGTTGCTGGGCCTGCTGCTCCAAGACCGTGGACACACTCCTCGCCTTCTTGGCTACTGTGGCGACCTGTACATGACAGAGCGTGTCCCTTATGGGCCCCTGTATGGTTTATCCCTACCCTGGCCACTGGTATCCTGGGTGCCTGGTGGGTTGCAGCGCACTATGGACCAGTGGTTCACCCCCTCCTGGCCTCGCAAAGCTAAGATCTCCATAGGCTTGCTGGAGCTGGTGGAGGACATCTTCCACGGGACCTACGGCAGCTTCCTCATCTGTGACCTGGCCGCTGCACACTTCGGCTACACCGATCACCACGAGCTCCGACTTACCAACGCGGGAGCGGTCGTTCCAGAGGATGCGTTCAGGCGAAGCATGCGAGCCTTGAGGTGCGAGACGGACGCCGACTGCGTGTACGGGGTGGACTGCACGACGACCTGCAACGTGTCGGAAAAGCGGTGCAGGGAGGATCCGGTCCAACCCAACCTGGCAAAGGCTTGCGGTGCGCTGAAGGACTACCTCCTGCGTGGGGCGCCATCAGGGCTGGGCGAAGAGCTGGAGAGGCAGCTGTATGCCTGTATGGCCCTCAGAGGGAACGCTGGGCAGATGAACATGGAGCACTCACTCATCCTCAACAACCTGAAGGCTCTGCTGTGGAGGCAGATCTCACACACCAAGGACTCATGACGATAACGGGAAGTCCTCCTGTATTCATGCCAGTCAGTCAGAGCCGAATAACATGCTGTGAGTAGCACATTTGATGTTTTGACTTTCGTAGATCTTACATTAACATGCTGAAGATGACTTATGGAGACCCTACCTCCTCAATTCTAATTTTCCTCTCGCCATGACTTATGTTCATTCCTCACAGAAGCTTGGGGCACATTTGTACTTATGCTGAAAAATACTTTAAGACTCAAATACTATGATTGCGCATTTTATTTTCCACCACAGTGGAATGCTGAAGTGACACTGCTGGAAAACAGATTTTGCTGTTGGTCTCGAGAGACTAAATTGCTGTTTTTGGAACAAAATCATGCTGTTATTTATGGGCTAACGTAGCTCAAAGACATTTATTCCATTTAGGAACAAACCGAAGGATGTCAGTGTTTTTAGCTGTACCAAGTACCAGTTTCAAGTGTAATCAGATTGCACTGTTTCAAGATTCCCTCCCTGATGTTGATGTAGCACACTAAAATTCCCAGATTTCCTCCCAGCTCACTGTGACATGAATTTCAAACAGTGAGTTAATTGGGGTCATTAATGGGCTCAATAATAAAATCAGTGCGTATTGTTCACACAAATGATATAGTGAAGCGTTTGTGGCTTCGTGGTAGATAACATGATGGTATTTCTGCCAGTATTCCATAGGAATCATATTGATCAGAGTACTTTATGCTGTTTGTTTTCCATCTGTAACCCCTGTGGTATTGTCAATGCTGCATCGATGACACGAAGAGAAAAACAGTTACAATGTATATTAAAATTTGTCGATGAATATTTACATATTTTTCTCACCAGAAAGAACTTATGTATCACTACATTCTATTTTTTGGTTTTCCTCTCAAGGTGCCAAACACATCATGCGTAAGACTTTTTATGAATGTGAATCACTGATGAATTCTTTATTGAATATTGAGGCCATATTTGAGTGATGACCGAGTTTTTCCACGGTCCCTTCGACATGGCGGACACCAAGTTATCCATCACCACACTGACCAACAATAACCAGATTTGTTTGAACCACTTAATGCATTTGAGAGCAGACGTGACCAGTGAAGCATGTACCTGTACTGTATGTCATCCACAGACAAGCGAACAAGCTTGTGGTCCGTGCCGATGTTGACTTTCCAAAATGTAAAAAAAAATGTTTACTTGTTGAAGTTGAAACCAGCATGATTTTGCACAATAAAACCATGTACCACTTCACTGTAACTTGTTCAATTCATTCACGTCTGTCAGAACATATTCACCTGTCAATTGTCTTAAAGTTTAATATTTGTTTTAAGTGCAATTTGAACGTGTCAAACCACAACCAAGTAATTCACTAACTAATAACAGAAACAGACAAAGGCTTGCGTTTGAAATAAATTTATTAATCTGTGTTGTGTCTTTGGAGCAGAGGGCCACGCCGGCTCGCTAACCGTCTCCTGCTTCTTGCTCTTGTGCTCGTAAGAAACTGGCCTTCTTCTGGGCGACGCGGTCCTTCCTCTGTGCCAGAGATAACTTGCAGCGATTCCACCTGCCCGGAAAGACAGACAACAGAGGCTCGATTAACATTCAGCAGAGGGGAATGGTTAGTGGCTCAGTACTGGGATCTTACCAGCAGAGCTATTCATTGCTTTGACTTGTGCTTGGCACTGAGTGAGGGCAGTAAGTTGCCCTGGTTATCAATAATGTGATGTGGAAATCCGAGAACCAAAAGGGGTGAAAAGTAACTAAATGCACAGTGCAACTTTGTCTCCAGAGACTTGGAGGGGAAAAACCCAGAATATAGAAATGAAGAACCCACCTCTTCTTCTTGACGTCTTTTTTGGGTTTCTTTTCGTGTATGGGATTTGCTCTGATGGCGGCGTGTGCTTTTGTGTACATTTCTTCAACCTGGAGAGAACAAAGTTGTTAGTGAAACTCTGGACCTTTCACAATGTGTGCATCTTGACACGCCTCGCTTCTCTCAGCCCCGTCTTGAAAACGACAGTAAACATCAGCCAATGCAAATGAAGGACCAACAACATTTTGCTCAGCGTGTTTGGCATCATCATCAAGAAGCAGAGGACAGGAAACCACAAACAGTGTGGTAATCACTGATAAGCTAAACAGACAATGTCTGTACAGATGTGCGCCGTTACTCTGTACATCCAGCGCCGATAGCAAACAGCTGGTGATCCAGCCACTGACCAGTTTTAACTTTAATGGCGACAAAGTTTTGGTAATAGAGAGGCATCTCACGCAACTTTCAGGCATCGGTATTGCAATGAATGATCGCATGAGAATTGATCACTTTTGAGCCTGACAAATGAGGAAGAGAGCAAGGTCTGTTCTGTTTTTGGTTTCTTTGCACTTTCATTGCATTTATTTTATTATCTATGTGATTATAAATTAGTTCCAGAAGTACCCACGGGTCTGTGAGTTGAAAGGTGTGTGTCCATTTAGAAGGAGGTGGTTGAAAAATACACTGCAGCACCTAACATCATTCTATGCTAGGTTTACAGTTTATCAAACAAGCCTTGTTTGGCCGATCAGAACTCAAT
Source organism: Lamprogrammus exutus (assembly GCA_900312555.1). Taxonomy (NCBI): domain Eukaryota; kingdom Metazoa; phylum Chordata; class Actinopteri; order Ophidiiformes; family Ophidiidae; genus Lamprogrammus; species Lamprogrammus exutus. Next base: position 10,808 of record OMOW01102491.1, on the reverse strand, counting down.
GAACAAATCTGTGAGCTTCTTGCTGTTACTTAGTGCAGGCTTGAGTAATCTGATATAAGAAGTTTGGAGTGTAACCAAAGCCAGAGATGGTTTAATGAAGTGGACTGAAATTCTCATGAAAATGGGTGAATGGACTTCATCTTACCATGTCTGGCGTGACTCCGTTCTTGATGAAGCGTGAGAACTGTTTCTTGTAGGCGTCCTCATCCTCCTCCATCAGGTAAGACATGTAGTCGGCTACATTCATGCCCATGATGTGTTTCCGATGCACCTCTGCATTGAACTCTTTACTCTCCACGTCATAACCTGGGAAGCGTTTTACACTAGATGCAGAGAGAGCGGAGATCAAACTGGGATGAGTAACAAAACAACTTTAACAAAATATTCTGCATTGTCAAAATCTTTGCAACCATGTTTTTCTTCACCCATGTCTTTTGTGCCAGACATGATCTTTGTTCATTTAACTACATTGTTTTCTTTCAAGATTATGCCTGTTCCATTACACAGCTGCTTAACAGCCATCCTGGCTGGAGATGTCAGCTAAATGATTGTGCTGCGGTTCCTCTCGCTTCTCTCAGCCCCGTCTTGAAAACAACAATAAACATCAGCCAATGCAAATGAAGGACCAACTACATTTTGCTCAGCGTGTTTCGTATCATCATCAAGAAGCAGAGAACCAGCAACCACAAACTGGACAAAGGAAACTAACAGAACCAGGAGAACCCATCACAGGCATAAAATAAGAGACAAATATGATTCTAGGAAGTAAAATTAATGCTCAATATTTTCACTTTGCTTTTGCAAGAATACAGAGTTTCATTGAACGCAGCATTTCCTTTAATGTCCTTAAAGGCTCTGCACCTCCAGTGGCCTTTTCAAGCCCTTTCCAGCTAGTATGAGCGCACACTAACCTGTGAGGAATTGCCAGCCCCCCATCGACTGCCCCCTTCAGCGCTCCAAACACCTTGTTCCCTGTGGTGGTTCTGGCCAGACCAGCATCCAGGTAACAAGTGAAGGCCCCCGGCTGGCCGTCCACGCTCTCCACATTGAACTCATCACCCGTCACTTCCACCTGGCCCTCATACACATTGTTGAGGCCAAACTTGTGCAGCAGCTAAGAGATGACCACACAAAAGGGACAAGTTAAAAAATTATAAAGTGAACTGTGAAGACATGATTGTTTAGGGTTGATCTAACCTAGTCTGTTTAGTCTGACCTGGCAATTATTTGTGTGTGTGTGTGTATTTACCCGGCGCGCCAGGAGCAACCCGGTGCAGTAGGCTGCAGCATAGTTTGTAAAGCCCACATTGATGCCATATTTAGTGAGTTCGTGGGAGTATGCAGCACTCACAATCTGGTCTCCCTCAATCTTTGCATAGGCAATCTGGACAAGAGGGACAGAGGAGAGCAAGGTCAGGCCACTTTCCCCAAAATGTGTCTACATGAACCTCACTCAGTCATTCAGTCACTGACCTGGCAGCAAATGTCCCTGTTGGAGAACCTGACAATCATTCGGTACTTGGGCGTGTTGTACTTGTTCTTGTCCTGGACGACCAGGCGCTTGCGGGCGAAGTAGTCAGTTTTCCCCTCTGTCAAAACAGCAGCAAGAGGTGCATACAGAGGTCAATGTAATGGTGCAAGCTTAGCGTGAAAGCTGTTAGAAAAGGGAGAGTCCACCAATTTTGCGCATCAAATTCAGTTTACTGGTCAGAGTGAGCTATGGTGTATTAACACCATTACTTTTACTTAGTTTTGATACTAAAGACTACATATTATAAGCTAAGGGGGTTGATTATGCTGAAAAGGTCAAGGACTGGTTTAAGTTTTGGAGTATGCACGTTCTCATTGTGTCAGCATTTCCTCTGGGTGCTTCGTTTTCTTCAACAGTCATGAAGGTTATATCAAATTGAAACAGGGTAGGCAGCTATACAGGATAAAAGGGTGAATGGACGAAGCAGTGGTCTTGCAAAGTTGTTCTCAATCCTGCTCTGGGGGGCACCAAATCTTGATCAATTGAACGCCCTAATTTGAGTGGGTAGAGCAGAAAAAACATTGAAAATATGAGGTGCTGTGGGTCCCCAAGAGCAGGAGGGTGAAACATGTTCAGAGGTTCAGTTCCCCTGACGTGGCATAGCGCCCTCTACAGCCACAAAAGACTAAATGCAACTGTTCTCTCGTGCTGAGTAGAGCTCCTAAGACCAGTAAACTGAATCTGATGAGAAAATGAGTGGAATCCTCCTTTGGTAGATGCAGTGTAGATATCTTTACCTCTCCTCCTCCTGAATTTGACTTCATATCTCTTGAAGTATGCCTTGTTCTTCACCACTTTGACAAAACCCTTAAAGAAAACGAAACAAAGTCAAACTAACACACAAAACCCCGTTAGGAATGTACAAAGAGGCGTGTAAATACTCTGGCGTTTTCATTTAGAAATGTCGGTGTCGTAAAGGTTTCGTCGGCCAGGAAAAAGCGCCACGCTGGAGCTCAGCAGCTCACCGGCCCGGCAAAGTGATGCAGCCGTGAAAATCTAACATCATCCGGTCACCAAACCGCTGCAAATGCGCTCCTAATTCCCACACAGGCAACTAAAGACACCCACCCTCTGCACACACACCTTATCGATAAGTTTTACTCACCATTTTGAGGGATTTTGTATCGTCTTCCTCACGGACTCAGACGCTTATGCGGAAGCCTGACGTTGCAAATTCCTTAGCAGCAGCAGCAAAGTCGACCATCTCCTCAGCAGCGCCCCCTGCTGCACCGGAGAATTACAACGAACAAATGAAACCAACAGGGGGCAGCAACGAGCCAGACAGACGACCAGGCCTCCTGCAAACACTGATTTAGAATTTATGTTACTTTTATACATAGTACATTGTCTTATACATACAATCTAATACTATCCAAAACAACAGACCCTCAATAACTAACTAACTAAATCAATACATAAATAAATACTGAATTTCTTAATGCTTTTTTCATTTTTTTCATTCAGTTCTACGGTGGTGTTTTGTTAACCATCATTTACACCCTCAGTAGGAGCTCAGAAACGTCTAGAGTCTAACGAAATTACTTTTATCATTTTAAATTATTTTTTACATTGTTGCTAGAACATAAATTCCACAATAAAATTACCAATTAATAATAAGTTGAGGAGGACTCAGCTATTCAGAAATTGTCCGAACCAGTGCGTTGGATTGATTTCTATCCGCTCTTTCAAATTAAATAGAAGAATTTAGTTGCCATGAATGACATAAGAATAAAGGTTTTGATGTAGTTGATGAAGTCACTCAGCAAATGGCCTGACACTAATCTATTCATCAGCTCTGTCCATGTAACTTTCTTTTACGTTGTGAAATCAGATGAGTCAACGCAATGACGATCTGCACTGGAAAATTTAAAATGTAGAAATCTCTGAAGCATGGGTGGATTTTGAATTCAGAGAGGTCACAAAGTTGGAGAAAATGTGAGGACTGAGTCACAAGGGGAGGCAGATTTTTGTCTGAACTGAAAGCCCACATGAATACAAAAACTGGATATTTTGTAGTGCAAAGCAGTTTAACATCTCATGTGCTTTCACTGATGTTAGTTGTCTGTATTTGAGAAACCTCAGGACCCTTGCAGTCTGTTGTTTTATTTATTGTCTGTGTGGCTAAAAGGTTAAATTAGATGGGCGTTCTTGTCACTCAGTCCTTCAGACATGCAGGGGTGCTGTCAGAAACTTTGAAATGAAATCACTTTGGCTCTCACCACCCAAATATTACTTCATAGATCACCCCTGCTGGTCACAGGCCCATAGAATCACCCTAATATCATATTTAGAGGGTCATTACAAAGATGTTGCATTAAAAATGGTTGAAATTTAGAATTTTAATAATGTTATTGTTTATCATCAATGTCATATTCTTGAGATTTCTATTGAAAATAGACAGAAGAAATCCCCTTTCATTATTTGTCCTACACACAATAGGAGCCTTAAAAACAGCACTATGCAACTTTTTGAGTTGAAACATCGTCATATTAACTCAGATACCTTACAGTAAGGGATAAGACAGATTAGCTCAGTGTCTGTTCAGATAAATGCCCTGCTGTGAGTTGTTTTCACGATATTATCATGGCTGGCAGATGGTGGAAGGAGCAGGAAAAAGAGATTTCTGTCAGAGGAAGAGAGTAGAGTTTAATCTCAATAATCTCGATTCCTTCACGCTGTTACGTCACAACAGCAAAGCGATGCCGTACAAGGCTGTAACCCAGGACTCTGCAGGCAGCTGCCACCCAGGAAAAAAGCCTGGCAAGCAGAATGACGACTCTGGCACCTGGTTATCTGAGGAAGGCTAACCCTCCCGATTGTACCTCTGTCCAACGAACAATCACTGAATAATAAAATGGACAATATCTACTGCTGAATTGCTACATAGCAGTACATTAGAGATATTAGAGACCATTCCATCAGTCAGTGGGGGCCATGGACACCTCTGGTCTCCCTTCATGGACACCACTATCAATACAGATATAATCCAGCAGCACACAAGTATATTAACATCAGTAAAAAATGGTTTAAAAAACATAACCAATTTGTGATATCATAATCTAAAACCTAAAGATTTAGTTGATTACATTTATTAAATCATTTATGATCCCATGGATGTAATCATCAGGTTTGCCTAATATTTATAATAATCTGAGTACATTTGCTAGCATGAATAACAGCATGATGCAAACATGACATTAATAGCCAAAATTTCCACTTTTAGTCATTTGTCTGTATTTGTAGCACAAACACAATATACAAGAAGCATACCTATGGAAGCTGTCATGATATACCAGTATGAGTGATGAGTTGACACAGTATATCCTACGTAGACTGACACTGAGGATCCAACTATTCCCACAAAATACACGAGCTGCTGTGACTCACCAGTGAAACTCTTTCTTCACAGAAGAATAAGATAGTCGAGCATCAGTCAGAGCCCTCAGTATTAATTACTCCACAGGTCCCAGAGGTCAAGGAAGGGATTCGGGCACACAACAGTCATAATATCAACACCAGGCTGTTAGAAAGCATCCTAAAATTTACACGAGGAGCAACCTGAAACTTTTGATATCAAAACAAAGCAATGTGGCTTGGTGCTTTTATAGAAACGATGATGTTAGATCTCTGTTTCATCTCTGTTATTTGCCTCCAAAATTGATGTTTGAGTCCAAACCCCAAAGCTGCTGCAGTAAAGAAATAACTGCTGTCACAACTTCTCTGCAATTATGTCACAGGTGCAGAAAATACATAGAGGAGGAGCTTTGAGTTTACAAGAGGTTTTAGCTGGAGATGTTATGTTAAGTTCAATATATTCCACTTCAGAGCTTCATCTGCATTACACAGAGTACAACCGCTCTAAACTCTACATTAGACATGTTTGTAGAGGGAGAACACTCTAGGCTCCACCACTCCAGGCCCTCAGAATCGTGCTAACTGCCACTGCTTCTAACGAATACCGTATGGCGTGACAGTAGCTCTTTGACAATCTATCTGTTAAATCTATCAGTTAATACTACAAAAAAGGAACCAGGGCCTTCTGCTTTTCTGGTCAAGCAAGACAGATAAAATCCTTCTCTGTCACTCAGTGCAGATGTTCTCAGCGTTAGATAAGAAAGTCAAAGTCACCCTTGTGTACAGCTTTTCACTGCCGTTCGAGGTCTTTTTTCTGCAGAACTGATTTCACAACGGGGCGAAGCAACTTGTCCAGTCATCCCTCTGCAGTGGTGGTCAGCAGTTTATAATGGGTCATATTGGGTGTGGTGGGTGGGTTCTTGGGGTGATTCTGGCTGTGGATGGTACATTTAGCTACTGTAAGTGTCATGTAAGCCTCAGAGGTAACTCAGCATTTGAACAAGAATCACCATCAGTTCTTCTTTTGTGCTCGACCCACTCATATTTGTGTTGTAGACGTCACACAATGGAAACAACAAAACAGAAAACAGAAAGGGCACTCACAAGAGCTCATACCTTGACCATGGCCGAACAAGTCCAAATCTGTCTTGTTCTGATTATAAGCTGACCTAAAGAGAAAGAAATGACAATGATAAACATATCTGGATTTGTTTCTGTGTGCATGCTACCAAATCTGTGTCATCTCAGCTACACATCAGTAGTTGTTGCATGTTTACAGCCCTGTTTGTTACTGTACAGCAGCTCCATTAAAGTGATACTATACAAGCAATTTTACAAAATCGGGATTTTCAGGTCATGTACGTCTGAATCCTATAGGTCACTGAATCTGGAGATATTTGGTGTACACTGAGCAGATCTTCAGGCCTTTGAATGGATCCCTGTGATATTACTTCAACAGCAAAATGATAGAGGTTATGAACACCACAATAAAAGCTACATGTATCTTGTGGATTTCACTGTAAAGTTTCATAGGAAAACACTTTCTTTGGATCTAACTAAACTTATAACTTTATGTTGAGTAGCTTTTTGGAGGCTTTACAGCGTGTCCCCTTAAAAAGGGAGCTAAATCCTACTAAAAAAAACCCAAACATGTGCTATCTTGTAATTTTAGATCTGTATCATCTCCAAAATGTAATGGGTTATTTTTGTCCATGCCCCATCCCTCCACCAGGTTTTGTCAAAATTGGTTTCTAACTGTTCAACTAATAGTAACAGTGACAGAGGCGTACACATAAACTCTTTGGCAAAGTGGAACTGGATAAATTAGTAAAGTGAATTAGAGAATACAACAGTTTCATTGTAACTTGCAGATGGCCACACGTCCACAACTGTGACACCAGGCACACCACAGATAAGAGCAGCTCACTCTTCTCTCTTCTGCCTCAGGTTTTCTCACTGCTGATGCATTTGTTTTCATTTCCATGCACTTGAATTGCGTTCATTACGGCATTCAAAGAAATTTCACCACTTTCTGTAAAGTCCATCAACGCAGCTATAAGCAGAATTACACTCAAAACCTAAAATATTTTTACACTGGATAACATATTTCCTATGTGGATCAAGTCAAATAAAACATTGAATCGGTTTTGGTGAAATCATTTCCAGCTCCTGTAACTTTAACACCAGACAGAAATGCGTAAGGTGCAGCAAAGATGGTGTTGAGTTAAGTTTGCGTGTGAAAGCACAGCCTGCATTTTTCTCAGTCCACAGTGTGACCAGAGTGTTTTATGCCCCATGAAGAGGCAGAGAAGTGTTTTCTGTGTCAAAATATGTCACAGACCACAGATTTCAGCAGCTCCAGTAAGAGGAAATTTGTACTTGCAGCAGTTTCAAAAAGTGTAGATAGAAATCATTTTGACCCAAATAATTTTTATAAAAGCAAAAATAACATCATTATTTTCAAAGTCAACATCTAGTATTTGAAAAGACTGATTATCAAGTTCTAGTAGGAAATAAATGGATACAAAACATCATTGACACATCCACATCGCTGAACCAAAGACTGACTCTGGCAGTTGAACTCTGACCTTTCAAACGACCGTCTCACCCACAATAACCAGGAAGCACTGAGCCAGTTTCTTCGTCAGCGTCTTCAATGAGATTCTCAGCACTTGGAGGGAAATTTACAACCAGAAATGGGCTGGTTGTAAATAAGTGGAGCTGTTGATCACAGTGATGGATGAGGGAGGTGATTTGTAGACTGTTTATAGCATAAATCCAAGCATCTGTTTGGTGTAACTCGAGACGTTCTATTCAGCGTTTTCCGTTTTCACACTTTCGTGGGTTGTTCTTAGAAATCACACCCAGGTTGACCCTCTGAACCCAAGTAGATCGAAATCAAGAGCTGCACTGCTAAGCTTGGCTCATCAGAGTTCATGACTACAGTGTGTTTATCCTCTGAGAGTCCTGTGAACAGTTAAATAAGTGATCAATCAAAGATCCCCCCTTTACTGATGCCGGACGGTGAGGTTTGAAGTGAGAGTAGGCGAGAAAAACAACACGGTGAGGACCTCCTATGTGAAAGAAGAACTGTCTTGCGGTCAGCAGTGTCCAGTAAATCATTCATTGTGTTCACACTCGTATCCCTATCTGGTGGCTGCAGTTGGGCCAGCTGAGAGCTTGATGAGATCCAGCAGGCCGCTCCCAGCAGAGCTGTGGTTAAACCCGGGGGGTGGAGGGGGACTAAAATCAGATTGTATTTGGAGAGAAAAGGATGGAGGGAGCTTGAGGGGAAGGAGGTGGGAGGTGTTAGACTGCGGTTAATGTTTTGGAGCCAAAGGAACCTGTGAGGGGATGAGATAGCATGATGTGGTTTTCATTGAGATGTCGCAGCAGCAGAAAAGCTGTCTGGACTAAAACTCAGGGAAAGTCAGTTTACCCACAATAAGTTAATATAAATATTAATGGTGAGGACTCTTAGCGAGTAAAATCAGAATCATGTGATATTATGTCTAAATATAAATGTGTTTAATCCCTCTATTCAACCTGGAAGACTGGCAAGTATATATACTGTATTTAATTTAATCTGAGGGACTATGTATCTATTGTCACAAATATTGAAGTATAGAAGTAACAAAACCTGCTACCAGGTCAGATTCTCACCTTTATTCAAGACTATAAAAAGTTGGAAATTTAGGTTTACAAAAAAGTGTTTTGTGTATAACATTTTGTGTCACTCAACCTTAAATTTTAGAAATATTTAGATTTTTGCCAATCTGCCAAATATGCAGACTGAAAAGTGCAGTTTCACCAGTAAATTAGGGATTTCGACAATTGAATTTAATGTGTTGGAGAAAAGGATGCTATGTATTAGCAACAGAAACATAATGTCAAAATCTCAATCTGATCAAGTTATTGAGATTTAAATGTTTGATTTCCTAAAAAAAAAAAGGTGCAGCACAAATGAACTTGTTTCAGGTATTTTCTACAACTGAGAGTCAGGATCAGGAAAAAGAAGCTCGACTCTATAAAGTTCTTTCCTTTCACACTTTACTGTCATGTGATCCATGTGTGATTCGGCCATGTACACATGCTCTGTAGACAGGCTTTGCATTTGAATTTTATTTGTGCAGCTTTTTAGGTGGCACATTACAGTCAAACTCATTGCAAAGCAAAACTGCAACAGCGACTTTACACTCCAAAGGGTTAAATTTGACCTTTTGGCCCTTCACAGCAGCAAACAAATACTTCGTTAACATTCACATACATGTGGTTACACAGTTTCTATGTGTCCTCGTCAGGGTTGAGCTTTAGAAAATAACCTCAAGGCTCAGCAGCGCAAACCTTTTTTTAACTCTATGACTGTGATCTGCACCTTCGACAAGCAAAGCACGAGAACCCTTCATGGCGGTGATCACTTAGGCTGGGCTGCTATTTCAATCACGTATTTGCTATAAAGACCCAAAAAAAGTGAGAATCAAGGCCTGTGGGGGAAGAGGTGGTGATGTTGGGGAGGGTTAGAGAGAGACAAGAGTGGAGCTGTGGCAGCACTGATAGTGTGTTCTCGACTCTGCGGTCGGTTTCCTGTTCTGAGTCAGTGTGTAACGCTGCAGCTTGTTGCCACGCTGATACTGTCCTCAGTGTCTGTCACTTCGGTTTTCCTCATGTCAGCAATCGCAACGCAGTCAATTTCAATCAGTGGCTTCAATTTATTTTAATTTGACGACCAAAGGCATTAAATTATGAAAACGTGATTAAACATATCAGTGTTGGCTTAAGTTTAAATTCAAAATTTTCATGTTGTGTATTCAGAAATGCACATACTGTGATGAATCCTAAGAAACTGAGTCTAGTTTTAGAGAATATTCAATATCGTCTTGATCATATGTGATAAACAGCTGCCTCTCCCTCCACTTTCTTCTCCATTTCTTTCACTGGCCTTTTATGATATAATATAAATTATTTCATACAAAATACTCTGTTTCAGAAACAATGGCGATTCAAAGACTTTTACACTGAGCATAGATATAAATCTAAATAACATTTAAAAGGCAATATGTGCATGAAAAGAATAATCTGCATAGTAATAATAAAATAAGCAATAAAAGCTACAAGCTACTTTCCCATGCTTTGTTTTGACCTTTGGGACAGTGAGCACATCAGTGCCTGATGATCTAAGAGGTCTGGAGGGTTCAGAGCACGTAAGTAAATCTGATATATATTTAGGCCCAAACCCATTTAGTGCTTTGTAAACCAACACTTGTATTACATTTTATTGCAAAGAGGGAGCCAGTGCAGGGATCTTATGGTACAGGAGTAATGAGGTCCCTTTTCTTAGGCAGAATAGCAGCAGCACTCTGAATTGTAGTGCGTTTCCATGGTCTGTATTCCCTCTTTGACTTCTTCTGGAATTGAAAACATGCAACTGAAAAAAGGATCAAAGTGTACACTGAGAACATGTGTCCGTTTCAATTGTTAATCTTAATTTCATGTCATAAAAAGTAAATCCATGTTAATTTGGTGGTCAATTGGAATAACTGAAACATAAATGACCCAAAAGGGTGCAAACCCAATGCCATACATTATTTTCTTCTTTTTAAAAAAAATCTGATTAAATGACCTCTTTTGATAAATGTATGTACTAATTTGATAGGGGAGAATCAGATATCACATCAAATTATTCACAGGACTGTGACACGATCACTACCTAACAGTGAGTATTTTGGACAAGTTAACTTCATGTGCAAATAAAAATGTATCAACTTCTAAATGTTTGTATGATTGGTTTATTTCTGTCCACTGGAAATGATGACTTGGTGATGATGAGGGCTTTATCTAAACATGAATCAGTGTTTTTGTTTGACTGACACACTGACTAACATGGAACTCTAGATTGAGAGAGACAGAGAGAGAGAGAGAGAGA
>OMOW01102488.1:0-10276 GCA_900312555.1 Lamprogrammus exutus | reverse complement strand
TGGGTGACAGCTGACAGTCTGGATGAGGCTCCACAAGGAACTGCTAATGGCTCGAAACTCACTCCCCAATCAGACCTGCCCCTCACCTGATAAAGGGAGAAGAACATATGAATGGGCTGAAAAAATCTGAGAAAAATTAAAAGGAAAGAAATGAGAGGACAGACAGAAAGACAGAGGACAGACACAAAGAACCAAGTATATTCCAGGTCAATTAATTTAAAAAAACATGTACAAATTACTTTGGTATTGTCTGGAATCATAATGTGGACTATTTAAGAGAGCAAAATGTCTATTTGTATTCTGTATGGCCTTCCTTGGATTTTTTAAATGCACAAAATACCAAAAATATCAAAGAAATGTGAAACATTTGTTGAATTTTGGCCACAAAACCTGGCAAAACAAAATGAGTGCAAAGCACGGTCGCCTTGGTTTGCACAGCTGCCCATTAGCTCTCCTGTACACCGCACGATGCTGTGCTCGCACTTATGGCCTGAAAGGCTCGCACTTATGGCCTGAAAGTCTCATGAGATGCACCAACAACCCTCACGATCACGACGCCTATCAACTGGTTCTAGACAGGTTTTGTTCAAATGTTTGGTTAGTTGTTACATTGAGCACTGAGAATTTGATTCCCAGCTGTTTCTTTGCCCCTTTCACTACTGCATTTTGGCTTAACAAAACTTTTTGTGTGCGAGCAATTCCTAAGATACGGCTCAGGTTTCTGTAGACCATTATTACATTGTTACATTGGAGCTGTGCTGCCAGGAAACAGCGTGGGTCCAACTTTACATTTTGTCTGCCATCAGTATACATTGAAAAAGAAAAATCCGTTAGTTTAGAATATTTAGATATATATATATATACTGCATATATCAAAACCCTTAAATTGTCAATAGGGCTACAAAAAATCATTTTCATTATTGATTACTTTTTTTTTCCTGTTTGGTGCCCAGAGTGACAACACATTGCTTGCTTTCTTTAAACAGTTTAAATGCCTGAAAGGGACATATTCTCATATTTGACAAGATGTGGCAAGAAACTGTTTGGTACTTTCATGTACTAAATGACTACAAATCAATTAACACTGCGGATCATTTTTCTGCCAATTGTAATTCACTGTTTAATCATTGAAGCAGAGGCATGAAATCAGAAGTACTACATTAAAATGAAGCAGAGAAGCGTAGAGGACATTTCCCTCTTCTGAGCTCATTGTTCACGGCATACCAGTGTGTTCTGTGCTGCCATAGGATTGACCACATATGTTGCTTTTGAGTAAATGCTTTAAGAGCAAAATACTGTAGAAACTCGTCTCTCTGGTGGTACTTGAGTAATTTGCTCACTGATACTGTATTAAAACGTGTCTACCGCCATCATTGGGAGAAGTTGTCCGCTGGATGCAAGACAAAAAGTATCATTCTGCAAATTCAACCTGCATAACTTTGTAAAATTATCTAATTAGAGGTACTGATTGTATGCTTCATTACATGCACTAAATGGTAAATTGTCTTCATTGTGGGAGTACGAAAGACTCTTTCATAGTTGTGACTTTGAACAATCTGATGGTTCCAACAAAAGCAACTAATCTGTAATGGTTCAGACAAACCAAACACACCATTCAGTGATTGTTGAGGTAATGAGAGTAACCACTTTAACCACTTCCTGAGCTTAAACAGCGCTGCCACCTGGGGCCACAGTAACACTAAGCTGCTTAGCTGGTGCACCAGACAACCAAGGGTCTATGCTTGTGTTTCTAAGTGATAGAGACCACAAGTCCTCCATAAAGCTGACAGTGCAATGTAAAGAGGAGACTGGACAGTAGCTAACAGGATTAACCCCAAACACGGACAGAGGACCTTAACAGCAAAGCAACCTGTCTGTCTGCCGTGTATCACAGTCTGGCGGGTTGTTCTGCTTTCTGTTTCACCGTCTGTTAGCAGGTGTTGCTTCAGAGTATGCACTGCTCCAGGAAAATTGAGACTGGATCAATTCTCAATTGGTCACTTATTTCTCACAAGTAATATTCTGAGTTTCTTCATTTCTGTACACACCATTGGTGTTGCTAAGCACTTAAGCATTTCCTTTCAGTGGAAGTGCAGCAGTGGACAAGACATTTAAGCTCAGGACACGCCTGAAGTGTCCTAGAAAGAACGGTTGTTTCCTGCTTGCAATGGTGATGACGCTCTTGAGCTGATAGGACAGAGCTGGTAGTTTTAGCTGAGCAGCACTCTTAGCATGGTTCAGCCATTTGACCAAAGAGATAAACCTCCAAACTCTTACATAACCATGAGCCGCTGCAGCTTTTGCACCTGCCTGAGACTCTTGAGCTTCATATTTGTGAGAAATATAAAGAAACTTTTCTCGCCGACCCTCCGGTAACATCCTCCCCCTGATATTTCACCCCCTTCAGCCCAGCCCTACCCATCACCCCTAACCCCAGCCTCACCCTTTGGGCATTTCTGCCTTTGTGGCTTCTTGCCATCGTGGCTTCTTGTTCGACGTGGTGCAAATGGTTTCACTTTGGAATTGGAATGATTTTTCACTTTTGAGATCCTCTTCAGTGTTCTCAAATTCTCTCCAATTTGCACTGGAGTGAAAGTAGCACATTTATCCATTGTGTGTGTGATGTGTGATGTCATTATCATCATTATTCATGATGTCATTATTGGGGGGCAAGGGTGGTTCCATTCATGTCTCCCACTACTATAATTTGGTAATGCGAATAAAAAATAAAACTGCTAATCGAGTATCTGTATAAATAAAATGAAAAGCACCCTATGCAAGTGCCGGACCCCTGAACTCATTTTTGTTTTGGGCAAGTTTGGAGGCGATTGTAGGGTATGTGTGTATGTGTGTGTGTGTGTATGTATGGTGCTCATGCAACTCTGGACAAACAAATGACAAACCGCTCTTCAATCATAGTAGTGGGGTGTGATGGTGGCTAATCCATACCATACAAAGTACAGTATGGGGCCAGGTTTTAGTCAGCTGGAAGTATATCCAAAACTCCTGCAGACATCCTATATGTAAGAGCCAAAGATGATGTCACCAATTAGTAATTCATAAGGTTAATATCATTCTAAGATGAACAATTTAGTAATGTATAAATATCATTTTTGTAAATCTGTTAGTTTGGACGACATCACTGTTGTATCCTTGTCTATTGGATGACATCACTTTGTTAGTTTGATGGCATCACTTTGTTAGTTTGATGGCAAAACAATGTATATTTAAGTAGCTCTAGAGTCTGATACTGTGGTAAGCGACACTGAAAGCAACTGTTTTTTGACCATACATCTGAACGTACATCTGACAATCTGCAATTTCATGTTTTCTAATTAAACAATATAAAGGGAAGTTACCATGATGTGCCACGACAGGACAGTATAGTTATCAAGTTAACCAGGCTTACTGCTACACAGCACAGCTTGGCCAGAGTCCTAAATCAAAAAGGGTACAAAGTCCCGACTACATGGCTTATCAATGAAAATTATGTGTGTGTCCAAGTGCTGAGCTGTCAACACATAGACACAAAAATACAGTGTCACATCAAAGGACATTTCTATTATTTTACAATCTGTATATTTTGGTAAGATTATTATAATAATTACAATGATTATGTTTAACAGTGCAATAAAAATAACTACATGTTAGCAATCAAAACAGATTCGGCAATAATCTGAGTTCTCGGACAGTTGATCAGAAAAAATAAGCAAGGAATCAATACTTTAATTAACTTTAGACTAAATGCTTGTTGATCAGTTAATTAAAAAAACAACAAAAAACAGATAACCTATGATGAAAATAATCGTTGTCATGCAGCCATAGGGTGGGGCTACCACTGTTAATATCACAATTACACCTACAGCCGAAGACATAAATGCTCTGATTCACTCTTCTGAACAGATCAGCGTCTCAAGTCAACTGGTATTTTGAGAAAAAAGCTCACGGACAACTGCAAACTATTTTATGTTTAAAAACATTCTTAACACCAATTTGACGAACAATGATCCTAAAAGTAACTTCTGGCTGCAGATCAGACACCAAGCTCTGAGTGGAGCTCCTGAACTCTTCTCACTGATGTCTTTCATGCCAAACAAGTCTCTGCATGCATAAACCGAGCGAGTTTTGTTTGATCGCACAGCATGACAATATGATTGTATTCCTTCATCTGACAGCCTGACAGATATCTCACTACTTTCCCTTTAATTGATGTCTTTACCAATGGACCTAACTAGACAATTTTCTACTGTGTGTAGAAAATTGTATTTTCACAAATAAGCAATAAGGATGTCACCTAAGGTTCTGGGAAGTTATGATAGACATTTGTTAGTATTCTCTGACATGTGTAGATTACACAAATCATACATGAATCTGTCATGAAAATAATCATTAATAAACTAAATAGCACTACTTTCCATTTGATATTCTACCTTAAGGGTATAGTTCTTATGATACCCAGGAATTTTTGCTTAACAATAAGCGAGTGTCCAGGTAAACTGAATGGACTGCATTTTAAACAACACACTGACTTGCTTTATTTGAAATATGATGAAATATTTGAAATGGGTATTGAAGGTGGAATGATATTGCAGAATTGCTACATGTTGCTCAGGCACATAACCAAAACATCTTAACGCTGCAAAGTCCCAATTCAGTTTTATAGGTATGAGCCGGATTATTTGATGCTTTATAATAACAGCAACAGGACAAATTATGAACCATTCAACTAGCTGCTTAAAAGTAGCTCATAGGACAGTGGCTGACAATAAATCACAAAGCTTCGATTATATTCAATATTTCAGAGAGATCCACTCGTCGTCTCCACCCAGTTTGCGATTACTCAAGCTTATAAGATGAGGCTATGATGACATATGAGCATGAAAACAAAATGTTACACTTGATAAAAGCAGCTGTATTATTCTAAATGCGTGTATGTTCAGTTTCGGGCTGACGTCTTTCCAAGCTTCCAGGGCCACAAGGGCAAAGTTGCAGCAATGCCTCAGCAACGCCCTTTCTAGCCTGCTAGCGTAGCCGTGCATTGCAACGTAAACGTTGAGCTGTCACTGTGGGCAGACCAAACCGATGCGTTCATTTCATTATCATACTTAATTTAAAAATAGCGCTAATGGCTATTATATAATAATTATGACTATAGTTAACAACCATAAGCTACCGGTTGAGATAAATGAGGAAACGAAATTTGATTTCAGGGCTATTAGCCAAGATCCACCGATAAAACCTAACAATGACTTCTTAGAATTTGAAATATCATATTAAGCAGTGTTTGTGCAATAACATAAACATTTCCAGATTAAAATGTAACAAACATTTCTGGTAGCATTACGGTATTTGCCATCGGTATGGAAAATATGGCAGCAAACTGACAGCACTGGCGTTAGCTTTAGCTTAGCCGGCTATCTCACCACGTTAGCTCATTCTCATAGAACTTCCATAAATAGACGCAACTAACATTAGCCAAATGTTTACTCCGGTTTCACAACAAGTGTCTGCGATACGTGTTACGCATCAACCGAAAGATCACACACTTGGCTTTGAGGTGTCAGTGAGATTCAGTATAAATCAACAAATTCATCGTTAGTTTGTGTATAACATTCGGACTAGTAATTGATGCTCCTGTGATTGTCAACTTTGCTACTTAGCTTAGCTTCGGCCCCTCCGCCATTTTGAGGCTGGGACGGGAGAGCGCAGACACTGCAGGCAAATCGTCGTCAAAAATAACAAGTCTCTCTAAGTGCCAAACAAAACACATCAGCGTGTAAATTCCACAAACTCACCATCTGACTGACAGCGTGTCTCATAGCATCCGGTCTGGTCTAACCACGCGAGGGTAAAATCTGCGTTTAGTCCGGAATTGTGACTTTTCACATCAGCCGGTTCGTTCGCTCAGATTTTTTCTCGTATCGCCGCATTCGCTAACGGTCGTGCTGAAAGCACGGGAGCGCGCACGTTTGACCTACGAAGGAAGCGGAGGCGCGCAGCGTGCACTCCTATCTCCTTTGACTTTTAAAGGGAAAATTCACCTGGAAATAGAGACCCTAATGTTTTGATATTGAACGACTATATTTTAATGTGTCTCCTCTATCACATGTGTGCTGAGTGCAGAACAAATACATGTGAAATAAACCGGACTATTGAGACTATTCAGCCCTTTAAATAAGGGTGGTTTGTAATGTGTTGGAGGTATCTGCAGCACAGAAACTAAAAGCAGATTGACCAGGTTTCAGTTGTCTCTTTGGACTTGCGAATTATTCCGAGTGAGTCTAGTAAAATGTTGATTACCATTTTTAAAAATGATGATAATTCTTGCTAACTCTTTTAAACTTTTAAAATAAGCTGTCAATGATCCAAAATCCAGTCAGTGCCAACCATCCTGAGCAATGCTCAACCAACATAAAAGAAGAGAAGAGGAGAGAATCGTTTAGATTACAGAAGGTGTAAAAACATGCCATGCCCAGATATTTGGCTGTAAACAAATTTACAGGTTAAAAACGATGGAGTATTTTAACACATCCGTGTATTTAATTGGCTTTATGAGATATGCAGTGTTGGTAAGACAACAGTTCTAATTAGTATCATTAATGAAACAGCACATCAAAGTAAAACCTTATCTATTGGAACAATTTTATTTCTTCATTGAGATGATCAGGATGGAGAAAGTCTGTAGTGATGATGTCATTCATTGAGAACCCCAGAGCTGCTCCACAAACTGACCTAAACTTTGTCAGCACCGTTAATAATTTGACTTACTCAATATGAGTAGATCATCATCATCATCACCACGATTCCCAGCAGCAGTCAGGCATGCGTTCACATAACCCTGTGGTGTAGACACTTGTTGACTTGTTGATTACCTAAAATGCTGAGCTGTAGAAAAGACATGTGACGCTAACATTCTTATTGTTACTGTACAGCCAACCAAGATATTGATGGTAACAATGTGATGATAACAATGTTAAAACAGTAGGGACACAATGGAAATACCCACACAAGCTGTTTTAATATCCAGGCATTAACAAATAAGCCGTTCAATTCTGAGAATTGTCCATGGTACCACAGTGCAACTCAGTGGACACATGAGGATTTGCAAGAGGACAGCATGTCATTTCAAAATCAAAGGAATTTATCATTTTTAGCAACGCTAGTTATATTTTTGTGAGAATACTTTTGTTCATCAATATAGCAGTAAACAATAGTACTATTGGCAAGAGTTTGGGGTTTAAAATAGAGAAGGTTAATTCACATTTTCCCATCAAGGTTATGACCTGCAGAGTTTCCCTATACAGCATTTCCACATCCCTTAACATTTCCAGTAGTAGTATTCCAATTCTGCAACTGGACCTAATTATATGAAATACACTAGTCCATGCTCTCATCATCACCCAGTCCTCTATTGGGAGCTGCAGAACAAACATTTCTTCTGAAAGGAGACCGCTGCACCTGTGTGTTACGAGCCTATAACTATTTTATAACGTAAATCCTGTCCAATCTGTCCATTTTTGATTTCACATGGTTGCTTATTGTCCATGATTATTTTCAGAAGACAGACTGAATTCACAGATGTCGTATTGTAACTTTGCCTTTGGTCCACAGTCCAGTGTTGTTGTCTGTTATTGAAGGATCTTGGGACATGTTTCACTTTAATAACAGACTTTCCAGCTCTTTCACTTGAACCATCTCTTGTCCTTTCAACTCAGTCCTCAGGTCTGCAACATCCTTTGCACTGAAAAGAAAGACATCAAGTACAGCGAGGGAATACCATGCAGTTGTTTTCGGTGTTATGTTTGCAACTTGGATTACTTCAGTGTTTACCTGAGAGGAACGAGAATGATTCCACAGGTCACGTTGAGCTGCTGAAGGATCGTAAGAAGGCTTGGTGTGGGAAACTGAAGAGAAACCCAGATGAGATCATTACTAACTAATTATTTCAGGAGTGTAAATGTGTGGTTGTGTATGCCTGCGCATGTATTTACGCATACCTTTGGAGGTGGCACACAGGCACTGGGTGTGTTACTGTAGATCTGGTTGATGGCTTTCTGAAGGATCACAGCCTGCTGAGTGAGGCTCTTCAGGTACTCCGAGCTTTCCTTTGTACTGGCATGGCTCTCACCAACCTGCATGTGGGTAACAATGAAGACTCATTTAGTGTGAGCGCGTAGCAACAAACACATATAACACCAAGAGTGGCATTCATGTTGAGGCACACCTGGCTTTTATATATTGAATAGGACTCTTTCTCATGTTGCAGAGCCAAGCGAAACTCTCCTTTACTCTCATACACTGTGGCGAGCAGATGATGACTGCAGAAGATAGAAAAGGGAAGGAAGAAAATCATGAATACTCATACGTAAAAGGAATAAATACAAAGAGTGGAGAGTGAATGGGGAGATCATGACACCCTGCATTTCAAGGCATTGTCCCCATTGTATTTACTGAACACCGCAGTACAATGCAGTACATTCATCTGTTAACAGGATTGATAAAAAAAACATCACCAATAATAGGTTTTGAAATATGTCAGAACTTGTGGATATCAAGCTACATCAGAATTTCTGATTCTGCCAAAAGTTACACAATGTTCATGGTTTCTCATAGAATAAATGGATTCCAGATGTTGTCAAACCTTTTTTTTACAGTCTTTAATTCTTCTTCCTCATAGGAGTGCCAAGTCTGATCTGCGTCAGTGAAGTTTAAATGAAATAGTTGGAACATAAAGGAAGATACTGGGAATCTCTCTTACCTGTGTGCTTGCTTCAGGGATGTGGCACCGTGGTATTTGGAGGTTAAGATTATGGCGTTTTGTAGGAACTTCAGAGAAACCTCATACTCCATCAGCCCGTGAAGCACCAGACCCAACATACTCTAGAGAGGAACACAACAGTGACTGCCTTTAAAATAGGAGTTGTGACCTCAGTTACCTTTTCCTGGTTAATATGGATCAGACGGTACACAATAATTGCTGCAGATGAAGTCTTACATCCAGCAGCGCCACCTGTGGGTGGTCCTCTCCACTGACAAGCAGGGTGAGGTACCGAGCACGGTACAGCAGGCGCACAGAGGTCGAGAGCCGGCCCCCAGCAAAGCAGTACAGGGCCAGATAAGTCTGAATCAAAGAGAAGAAGACTTGACTGTAAAGATCAGCTGATAATAACCAACAAGTTTAATTTAACACAATCTGTAAGGTGGAATGATGAGAGGGTGAAGGAGCTCACATAGTCCAATATGGTCTGTGGGTGGTCTACACCGTGTAGTCTTTCAGTACTCATGACAGCCTTCTCCTGGTGGTTGAGCGCCTGTGAAAGACAGAGAGAGAGAGATTACCGAATTAAAGCACGCTCTCGCTGACACATCAATTTTTTGTCATTTGACAGGTCAAAGGTCGCTGTACAAAGAGCTTATATTGCCATTTTTACATCTGCATATTCCCCCAAGATGTAGTTGATTCGTCCCAGGAGACGCAGGCACAAGCACACGTCCTCATGCAGGACCCCACAAACGGTGCTGAATAAAGTCAAGGCCTGGTTTATCAATTCATAGCCGTCTTTGAGAAGCCCTAAAGCAAAGATATAAACACACACGATGAAAGGTACACAAAATTCAAAACACCTGCCATTTAGTGAAGTAGACACGCATCTGCACACTAGTGTTTGATGTGCTGTATGTTGTGGCAGAGTGTGGATCAGGTGATTGGGATTTGAGTACATATAAGAATACTGATACTGATACTATTGAGTCTTGATGTTTGTGAGGAAACTCTTAGCACTTCATTGAATGTTCAGAGGTCAGGTTCAGCTTCTGAGTAGCCTCATGTGGCAGGTAAGGATTATAAGGCCCTGCTCAATGGTCCCTCAGAAGAGGAGTTACTATATATCCAATTTGAATAGTCATTTTACGCACTAAAGTTCAGTCACCATGCTGCCCTAAATGTGAAAGTGTATGTTTAGATTCATGCATGTTAGTATTCAACAAGTATTAGTCAGCTGTGTTGTTATGCTATTTTGTTTGTACATATTGTATGTAGTGTTTTCCCTTTAATCATACTTACAGAGTAGCTTGCGCAAACTAAAAGTACATTTTTTCCACAAATGTACCATAAAAGGCACATTATAGGTCTTGTATACATACATTTTGATCCACTACAAAAGTACACAATAGTTTCTGACATTAGACAGTAGAAATTTGCTCTTATTTAACCTGAATTAAAGGTGCCATTAGAGAAGCTTAGAGAGGATTAAGGTACCTACACACCTGCATGCTA
>OMOW01102487.1:0-14065 GCA_900312555.1 Lamprogrammus exutus | reverse complement strand
ACTTGTGGCTGATATTGTGTACTGTGTGGTTTCCGTGTGTGTGGCGTAAGCTTACAATCATAAGGCGGAGATAGTTTTTGAAGCTCTAGGCATCACTGTGATTCTAGTCATGCTAAATAACAGTATAAGTAAGCTATGCTTTTTTGTAAAAAAATGACTACAATATATGAATTCCTAAGCTTATCTATTCATCTAAAAACTCCTCTTACAAAACGATTGTTTGCATGATCATACAATCCATTACAATTCATTGCTAAATAACAGCATAAGTAAGCTAAATATTTTATAAAGAATTACAACAATATATTAATCCCTAAGCTCATCTATTCAACTAAAAACTCCTCATACAAAACGATTGTTGGCATGATCATACAATCCATTACAGGAAAGTACTGATCTTGATGTACCCATGAAATGGCTACATCTGTACTTTGAAAATATTGATATAGCCTTGAGGTTCTTTTTTTCCTTCAGCGAAAAGTGAATATTCCATGGATGGTAGCAATATAAGCAATGCATAACACGTCACATTTAAGATGAGATCCTTCAGATGCTCCGAACAGCAGAGCAGAATTATAACAAGGAGAAAGAGCGTCTTTTTTTATATGAAACATAAACTCAAGCCTCATATCTTTCTGTCACATTCTGTCATTTTCACACCAGCCACATAAGCGAGGTTTAGGGTGTTACTTTGAGCATCATTACATATCACATCACTTTCTCTCAACACAATGCATACTCAGTCCCGGTCCCCTCTTTCAGGCCTGGATCACCCCCTTGTGGACAAACATTGTAAATACCACTTACTAAGTCTGGACATAGTAAAGGATAAAAGTAGGCAAAATACTAAGAGAATTCAATTGTTGATGGCGAGATGTTCTGGAGACATAGTAACTTTATGCAATGAGGAGATGGACTCTCATGTTGTATTTAACTAGAATGGACAGAATTGGCAATCCTGGTCAAATTGAGAGTGCTAACTTTTTGTTTGGTACATTGAAGAAGACTGTCATAGTTTTGATTATGGTTTGACTAATACTGGTTACACTAACTAAGATGTGTTTTGGTCTAAACCCAACCAATATCCCCCCCAAAATTCACGATAATCATGACAAAAATATTGAAGTTTCCCACTGGTTTTTAACACTACCTGCAAATGGTGTAAGCATGCCAGATCAGGCCAATATCACTAATAAAGGTTCAGTATTCATCCTGCCTTGTTTTGGATGATGTTTTCACTGAAATTAGCATTTGTGCAACTTATGGGATTCAGAAATCTGACTTGCTGTAATTGCAGCATTGCATTTAGTTACTATTTTAACATTCACAATTGTGGTTGTGTTGAGCATTCCTGCTGGCTGAATCTCATGCACGATCTACACCCAAAACAGTGCTCATATCAGTGGGAACGGCCTTAAAGCTATGGCAGCCATTTTAAGGTACCTAACAAAACGGTAGGCCTATGTTGTTGTAATATACCAGAAAGTGCCCTCTCTATCCATTGCAACTTTATGGATCTCTTCTGTCTTTCTGAGGTCAATCGATTAGCTCTTGACAATTATATATCCATATTTTTCATTTTGATGAAAAGCTGTTCTTTGTTTTCTTTTATTCTTCTCAAGATTGTTGTTTTTAATGTGTGTCAGACTTTGCTGGCTAGCTATCGCTTGGCTTGCTGTGCTGGGACATCCTTTTAATGAAGCGGAGTTGAACAAAGTGGACTCCTGGAGCCTTTTCCCATACAAATGGACAAGCTCCTCTTTATACCATGTTCCCTTGATGTTAACTGAAGGCTTGTGGAATAGCCTTTGATTTTAATGGTGTGGTTTCAGTTTTTGATCTTTGGACAGATCCTTTTCCCAATGGAATATAGAAGACTTCTGTGCAGCCATCTTACACTTGGAGCTATAACCTGAAGGGAAGGGAACACATCGGAGTATTTTCACCCTCCATGGGAAGGCAGTCCCCAGCTCTGTAAAAAAGCTACACCTGCAGGACGTCAAACACTATCAAGTGACACTGTTCACTTGATTGAACTAACACTGCCTCAATCGACTGACTCAGAAATTAGCCAATGGCAAACAGCAGCAGCATGGCCGTGCCTCTTTACTTACTTACCAACCATCTAACAGCCTCTCCGTCTGCAATAGCCAACTACAGCAGGATTACTTTACATAGCTTTAACTCAACAGCCAATCAGGCTCTACTTTTGGAAAACCGTGGCTCACCAAGGGCTGATGGAATATTGTGGAATGGCTGCTGTGGATTGGGACATGTCACTTTATTGTGAGTGGGTGATTCAGAAATGGCTTCTTGACCCAGAAGACCTTTGCATTTAAACCCCAAAAGACTGTGTAGAATCTGTATAGATGATATGGAAGATATATGAGATGGAAGTATTTTTAAAATAAGAGCAGCCACAGGCAGAGCAAGTGCTGCACAGGCAGTAACGGACAAGATGTCTCCTCCGAAACCCAAAGTGTGACATAACCTTTCTCACTAAAATGTGTCTTGCCTCGTAGCGCTTAAAATTGCTGTTCATAAAAAAAAGACGTGGAAAGTCGTACATTTAAATTATGTCATATACATCAAATCTTTTAAAAGGAATGCAGGGCGGGGTGGCGGGGTGAGATTCTGCGCTTAAAGGGTTCTGAGAATGAAACATCTGTCGTGTTAGCTTTGTGCAGTTGTTGTGCATTAAGCTTTTATTTCCCCCTATGGACAATTAGAATTTAATGCCGAGTAGATTTTTAAAAATGCACCAGCGCTTACATTGGCCTCCAGATGGCACTTTCACCTCAGGCTTTACAGTAAAGGATAAAGTCAGAAGATGGCGCCGGCGCCCCCTGTTGGCTCAAATGAACCCAAAGACGACAGCCATCTCCCCCCTCCAAACTGTCCTCCCATCAGCAGCTCCACCTCAGTAGCCTTATTTACAGAAACCTCACTCAGCTGGAAACATTCAGCAAATACCTCAGCAGTTTACAGGACAACAATCCACAATAGCCTTTAAGGAACCAAACACACATACACACACACACACACACACACACACCAACACCAACAACAACTCTCTCCTCAGCAACTTTTGCAGTGTTTTTTTTGTTTGTTTGTTTTTACTGTACATACAGTAAAATAGTTGGCAGTTGCTTTTTTGTGTGTAAAGAAGATGATTGTTATAGAATCTTGTTGCCAGTAGACCAGTCAGTATACGAGTGGATCCCAATGTTTCTAAATGTTAGGTGTCACTCTGATATCTCAGCCTCTCTCTCACTCTTTCTCTTTTTCTCTTTTGTTACTTTATTTATTGTTACCCTTTGTTCCTCTCTTTTCTCTCTCGTTTCCCTCATATAAACAGGATGCGTCGCTAAGCTTTGGCGCTGCGTTTAACCAAACATACTACCTCTCCCTCCGCACATATATATATTTTTGTCTCGGCATGATTGTGTTCAGTACAAAGCATCACTTTTTATTGTAACACTAATTTAGATCTTTGTGTATATGTACAGTATATTCCTTTTATCTCTTTCAAATGCTGGATGATTTTTTTCTTTTCTTTTTTTTTTACCTCAACTAATTTCGAGAAAAGTCTACAAATCGAGTGGCGCTTCAGTCAGTAAATCAGAGCCCTCTTCAGCATCACTTCACCAGTTAAACTATATTCACATTGCAGCCCAAAGTGTCCCAATTTGCTTTCATTTTCCAGCTCACATGTGACAGATCTGATGGTTTCTTATTAGATTGAACAGGTAATTGCTTAATTATTAACACTTTATTCACACTTAATAAAGTGTGACGTGTAGATAATAGTGCAAAATAGGGATTCAGGGTGAACCAATTCCTCTGATAGTCTTAGAGTTCTCAGATTGGGTCTAAGGCATGGGTTTCAAGGTACCTACAATGGAGGGATAAGAGGCTTCAAGTGTTGAGTTTAACCAAACCCTTCACCAGCTGAATGCACTGATTACCTCCTCTTCTCTGATTGAGGGTGTACCGATCATTGAAATCAGCTTGTGTGTTGTTTTGGGTTGGTTTGACCGAAAACCTAAGTTTAAGTTTTAGAGTTGACTTAAGTTGACGATCCCTGTGGGAAATTTGCATTTAACCCATCCCATCTATCAGGAGCAGTGGGCAGCAATAGTGCAGCACCCACTGACCATCTCCAGGTCTTACAGCCTAGTGCCTTGATCATGGGCAATGGCAGGAACATTGACCAAACACATATTTTGTTGGTGGGGAAAATTGTACCCTAAGGAAACTTGTGCAAACAGTGGGAGAACATGCAAACTCCACTCAGAAAGGACCAGGGCCAGCACAGGGTTTCAACCCCAGAACCTTTCTGTCTTTAAGGCAACAGTGTGCCATTATGCAGCCTCTCAGCCCTCCGTAGGGCATGGTTCGTTACCCAGGATCTACGGATTAATTGAAAGAAACGCTGCCTGAGGAGCTCAGGCTAGATTCAGAGAGTATTAATTAATCACGTCTGAGAATAGACACGATTCAACAGTTTCCAATATGATCTGCATTTTGGGAATGAGCATGAAGGCGTGCAATGTGAACATAGTGAATGTGTGTCTGACGCTGTACACTTCAGAGGGAAAAGCTGCACAGAGAACAAAATTCATGGACAGCAGGCAGCATGTCCTAGTTAAAATCAATCTTCTGTGAGTCCAGTAACACCTCGAAAACACTTTGATGCTACTAAACTGACTGTAGTTATAGTAAAATGGCACATGATTTGGCTAGATGGCTTGTTTGTAGTTTTTATTTGTGCTTTCTGGTCGCTTTTGTAGAGCTAAAAGTGCTCGACAGTTCTTGCACCGTCAGAAACTGCTTGATCATGCATGCGCGAATGCTTTTAGCTTCACACAAAGGATGGAGGTCTCAGCATTGATTCATTCAAACCCACATAAAGGGAGTCTGTAGATGTCAGTAGATTCTGATAACTGGTCTGTCCTACCATCCACACAGTGCTAATGCTTGTTTCTGGGTTTAGCCCATTGGCTCTCGCTTTGCTTTCATATCACACTTTTCATGTGTATCGTCTCTGTTGCTTTTGTCAAATGTCTGATAAGGGTTGTAACATTGGGATCTTGTTTTAGATGTTCTAGAAACTAAAGACTGTGTATTTCTCTGTCAGCCAAGTCACAATCCACCTGCATCAGTCCAACCATATCACTGCCTTCTTACAAAAATCTTCATAACTCTGGTTCTAAATCCTTATTTTCTGCTCTCAAACCAGCTTTCAAAATATGCTGTGAATCACAACACCGAGCCTATAGTGATCACTCTGGTATTATATCCATAAATGAATTGCATTTCAGCTTGTCATGCTTCTTTAACACTCATTTATTATCCTTGTCTACAATGTGAGACACAGAAACTCACTGAAATGTAGATGGTTAAGCATGTAATATATACTTAATTGGATTGGTTTGTTTAGGTCTGTTGATTATTCCGTTTTTAAGATGATTTTATATTTAAGTAATGATCTGACACTATGTAATAAGTTAAGATGTGGGACCAAGTTGTTGTTTTTCAAGTCACCCTTGAGTCTTGAGTCCTGGCTTGCCAGTCTTGACTTGTGACATGCCTGTCTTGGTTTGGTTTGGGATTTGCAAAACAATGCCTTGGTTGCTCCTCTGGAAATAATCTTCATCTTGAAACGCATGGGGAAATCTGAAAATTCTCTGTCATGAAATGAAAATTTTATTGCAGGCTGAAAATTTAGGTGAACGTTTCTTTGGAAGGAAAGGTGACATGCAATGTTAATCTACTGACTGATGGCACAAAAATGTAATGAAAGGTAACAGATTTGTCGGTTAATCTGTTGTGTCTCAAAGTAAATGAAAGCGACCAACCTAGATAAAGAACTTTAGGTTTTATTAGTGTTGTATCACAGATACAAAATATGTTATAACTTTCAGTGGCCTCTGCAGAGGTCAGTGGGTGTTTAATCTACAAGCCCGTGTTAGAAATGGAAATGTTGTAACAGACTGACGTCATCACTCAGGGAGGATTGTCACCTGTTGCTCTGATCGCTTCTCTCTGCTACCTCTCTAAATATGTGCTTGCTCATACACACATGCACTTAAACAACAGCACTCAAAGAGAAACACAAACTCATACTGACTGACTACATACATATGAACACAACAAACACTCATATGGACAGACACACACACACACACGTTGCGTGTGCAGTTCTCTCTCTCTCACCAGCAGTTTTTGCCAATGATGCACTTGTGTTTTTTGTCTCTAAAAGCTCTGCAAAATGTTTGACGTCTAAAAATTAGTTGTCATTGTCTCTTTAAAAAAAACCTAATATGCATAGTGGCCTGGGTTAGCCGGGTGTTTAGGATTGACTTTTAAATAACACAAATTCATACAGGATATAAATAATGCTTCATAAATGCACATACAGTATTGCTCAGATCAGTTGTACCTTGGTGTGCCTAGAACCCACAGCCTTATTTTGGGACAATATCAGGGGTTTTAAACAAGAATACAAGACAAGCTCTCTTTGTATTATTGATGTTAAGACAGTTTCATTGAGTTTTAGTCGGTGTCTCTTCTGTTTTTCATATCCACCCTCATTTTGTTGTTAGTTGGTTGTACTGGTTTTAGAAGTCAAGTAGCTGGGAGGCACATGTCCAAAACAGGATGTGCTATGTCAGTGTTTTTTTTTTTCTCTCTGCTGGTTCTTCTTTTAATAAACACTTAAAGGCCTGCACAAATATTGGTTCTCTGGAGTTGACAGGCATTTTTGCTGTCCACTGGCTTTCATTTTCTAAAAAAAAAAAGCACTGTAAATTAAGTCCTGTATTAGACAGGTTGACATATTTTGGCTTGTAAAATCAAGATTATAAAGTCTCCTTCAAGACTTTAAATGTGAAAAAAAGAAGCTGTATTTGAGGCCTAGTTTTTGTTTACAGGCTGAGTGTAAAGGATGCTATCAAAATAATAATCATGTGAAAGAATCCTTTCTAAAAAAATCTGTAAATATTTCCTATCATATATTCTGTTTTTTGTTTTGTTTTGTTAATGCAGTGCGTAAGATTTTTTAAAATCAAATCCTAACGCCTTTGATTCTTTCCTGATCTTTTTCTAGTTTTCCTTCCTGACATTTAAGAATTTACGAGGGACTAGTAGAGATTTTGCAGGCTTGACAGAAAAGTCAAAATTCATTAAAAGCCAAACTTGGTCGTCCTGTGTAGTAAAGGATTTTTACAGTGCAGCTCTTTAGGTGAGAAATGGAAAACATATTAATTGAAAAGTAGAATTCCAAAATCATTTAAGACTCCAGAGGGCCTGTTTGGTTAAAAGATTTATAAACTTTATTGAATTTCCAAATTACTCAAAAGCAAATCAAGACAAACTCCCTCTATAAAATAAAGTCTGCTGCTCGGCCCTGTACAACCATATTAAATGTTCTCCCATGTTACTGTCAAGTGAAAAAATGTTTTATATTGACGCAAATAGAATGAAAATTCTTGAAGATTTTCTTTCCGTTTTCCCTGACTTAATTTTGTGGAACATCTGAAAGGTTTTAATCCAGCAGACTGTGACCTCCCATAGCATGAACCTTCTCATCTATAGGGAAAAAGCATGTTTTGATTTCAGCTGAGTCCCAAGATAAGTACCTTTACCTTTACACATGCACACCACCATGCAGTAAAATTCACCAGACGTCAATGATTCTCAAAGAAACTCTTTTCAACATCTACAGTTGCTATGGCATCACTGTTAATGGCATCACCAGTAGCCCTCTATAAGATAGTGTTATTATTTACGTACCTTAGCCAATGTCTTTCTTTGTGGTTATATCACCACCTGGTTTTTGTGCTGCTCTGTCTTTTTGCTCTTCACTCTGCAGTTGATCCATTGTAAATTGATTACATGCATTGTATGTAGTAAAATACTGATAATGTTCTGGGGAAATCACAAATAAATCCGCTGTACATAATGATGCAAAGCTTCTCTTTTGTCTGTTCCTCTGTCATTTAAAGGTTTGTGCTCTCTGGATTGCAGAGAATAAAGGCTAACAGCAATATCAATTTTGAGCAGAATATTCCTGTCATGTCACAAATGTAGTGTTACACGGTGATGAACCAAAACTAGCTACTTTTAGTTTGAACACAGACCATTGAGGGTGTGCAGTCATGTGAAGAAAGCTGTTATTCCTCTTAGCATTAATTTAATCATAAGTTTGGTTGTAGAAATGCTCTCTTAAGCTAACAATATAAATAATGTGTGTATTTAGGTACTGCATGGGTGAGCACAATCTACATGTACCTCATTTTCACTAGAGGGCGTTAATACTCTTCTCAACAGGGTTTATAATGACTCCTCGTGATGCGCTGCCCCTGTAACTGCTAATCACAGAGGAAATCCACATTATTAAAGGTATTTAGAGTTTAGAATTGTACACAATGTGATCAATTTGTTTAGTTTTGTAAGGTTCAGCAGCCTGGATGTGGGCTGCGGTGCAGCACTGGTCAGTTCAGCTACAGCAGAAGTGTGTGTGTGGGTGAGGGAGAGAGACCATGTGCACAAAAGGGAAAACTTTAATTTAATGCCTCTGTGAATAAAGTCAATATTTTGAGAGATTAATATAAAACCTTTCTTAAACAAGACAAACTGTCTAACAGGGGAAAGATGAAACAAGTTGAGGTTAAGCCATGAAGATGATCACTGTTGATTGTAACATTTATTTTATTGTAGCATTGTTCTTTAGTTTTGGTTAGGAACTGTTTGAGTAGTTAGTTTTATCTTTCACAATGCTTTCATTTCATTTCAACATCCCAAATTGTACTGCTCAAAATTCATGAATAATTCTTTTGATAACATTACTTCAGTTTAATTCCTAGTCATTATAGTGTGCTATCCTGCACATGTATGAGTGATAATAAATATATATACTCCTAAAAGCTATTCACAGTAAAGGAACTGCTGAATGGGAAAAGAACGGCCTTGAATCATGCGTAAGGACATGTTGTCATCGTCTTTTCTCAGATCTGACTTAACTGTATGTAGTGGTGTTGCTAGATGTTTTGTTTGGACTTTTAACCAGAGAAGTGTTAAGACAGAGCAGATGCTGCAGGATGAGAGGAAAGGTGGGAGGAGGAGACAGAGATAATTTCAGTAAAACATCATTTTTATTAGTTTTAGTGTGTTTGAAGTTAAGATGGGTGGATTCAATAGGGGATGGGAAACTATTCAAAAACTTCTCTAAACTGCTGTTATGTGACAAACCCCACCCACCTGACATGTTACTTGCAAATATATTTGACCCAGGTCTGGTAATGAGGATGACAAACTACTTGGCCTGTCTGTGATGAAAATCATCCAGACATCATTATGACAATCTGCTGCATGTGACCCTGCATGCAGAGCTCTGAACCTCTTAAAAAGAGAAACAGAGGCATCGTAAGAGAGGAGAAGATAGAGGGGGAGGCTGAGTGAAAGAATTATGGAAATGATTTTATCTCACTTTATCATACAGCTCTCTGTAATGCACATTTCTGATTGGTCAATTGCCGCATTCAATGACCAATAATTTTCTCAGTAAAGACCGCTGAACTTGATAATGAACTGGTCATCTGGGCAACTTCACTGCTGGTTTCACATAGCCGAGCTACTACGCATCACTACGACAAGATGCTGGCATTCCTTGCTAGCTACAAACTTGCATTGCCTTCTTGTATTGACTTGTCAGGTTTTCAAACTGAAAAGCAACAAGGTGTCAACATGGACATCCCGAAAGATGTCACATTCACTATGTCGCATCTCACAATTAATGGAAATGTGAAAATTAACTGTAACTCTAAATAGACTGCTGCTATGTAGCGAGCTTGTAAATTTGACACTGTTGCCATTGTTTACATAGCAACACAGTTGCTATGCTAAAACAGAGTAATGGCAATGAGGCTATTTTTTCTCAACAGAAGCTTGTAATTAGTAAGAAACTCATTTCAAATGAATATACTGTGTGAAATTATTTATTTTTTGGATGAGTGTCCATATAAAGAGCAAGAAAGAAAGAACAACGGCATTTCTATGGAGTTGAACGGTGCCGCTCTCCCTCTTGTTAGCGCTGGAGTGACACAAAATTCTGCACTTTGCCACTGCACTCAGAGTTCGACCTAATTGACCCATCTCTTGGTGATCTCTCAAACATGCAACCAATGCACACAGCCAAATGTATAACCAATGTAAAACATTAGCAGCTAACATAACATTTCTAGGTAACTGTTAGCTGCACCCAAAGCTAACAGAGCCTCTTCATGACGTGGTTTTGGTTTGCTGTCAGCACTCAGCTTAGAGTTGTTGGTGAGGTGGCACTTGGTTCTAAATGTTTCAGAAATACTGATTTAGAGGATTTCCCTTGTTTTGTCTCTTTTAATGACACAGCTCATTGTGGATGAATAACTGTGCATGCAGGCTTGAAATAAACAGCAGCAGAACCGCCATCAACACTTGCAGCAATTGTGGTTTATCATAATAAATACTTCCTTCATATTAAGTTCACCTCAGACCTCCAACCAGATGCTGATGGCTCACTCAGCACAGTGTTGATCAGCTATTATTCGACTGGCTTCATGGCTCATTTACACAGAGTTCCATTTACATCGTCTCAAGTTTTTATACAATCACATTCCTGCATAATTACTGCACGCAGCAGTGTTGGGAAATAGCTATGACACACACAGACCTGCACAGGCGTGCACACACACACACACACACAAGGACATGTATAAAATGTTATTGATACCCCCAGTAGCCTTTCTTAGTCATATCCTGCTCATAGTGATGTGTTCAGATGTTCTTTACTGGAATGCTGCAGTGTGTCGTAACACTGCAACCATCCCAGCTCTACACAAACAGAAATGAACACTTTGCTATGCTGGAACTCTACTTTATGTCTGTGAAGTAATTTCTGAAACGTGATGAACATGACATGTTGTGTAACAGGACCAGAAGTTGAGCTTTTAGAAACCCACCTTTTGATAGACGGAAAGGATGATATTATAGCAAATGTTGATATCTTCTTTCACGGACACATTGGTACGATAGTGCTGTCTTATTTGTCATCATATAATAGTTGCAGCTGACTAAGTCACAGTTGTAGGCAAAACTATGTCTCTAAAATGTCTGATGAGAAGGAGTATGTGGGACAAAACTGAAACATACGCACGACAGCACAGGTGCGCTTTGTGTGAAGTATCCACATATACTGTAGATCTATAATCTGACCTGCCACCTCCCCGCCCCCCCTTTTTTTATGGTGTCCTTCACAAGCACATGATTGCATACAAATCATTTACCACAGCAGAACCAGGGCCACAATGAATAAAATAACAAGCATAAATGCCTTCAAATATAGACCACCAAACACAGATATCTGCAGTATCAGTGTCACGTGACATTCTGACGCAGATGAGAGTGGTTTCAGGAACCAGGTTATGGCCCATACTCTGCAGTAACCTGGTTTTAGAAATGTCACCCAGTTTCAGTAACTGGGTTAAAGAACTATGAGATACCCAGATAACACGCATATATTATTCTACTGGAGTAACCAGGTCATGTACAGTATACCCTTAACCAGATTTCTGTTGTGCATGTCCGGGGGAAAAAAACTGTGGCAAAAGGGCACGTTATGTCACAAAATGCAGAGATGAAACTTAATCACATTTTTGCAGCGATTCAGGAACAAACCTTGAACCTTTGAATGAAAAAGTACAACAACCTCAGATGTTTACATGAAAGGGGAAAGCATCGGCAACTTCATAATTGAAAAAGACGTGGGATCCATCTTTGGGTCTGCCTCCGCTTCCTCAATTCACACACGCCTGGTGATGACGCCAAACTCCTTTTCGCGCTGTATAATAATAATACTTTCAATTTATATAGCGCTTTTCTATAAGGCCATGATAAGGACAGGGGAACAACTCCAGGTCTACAGCCTATTGTTGTAGTCGAGGGCAATGGCAGGAGCTTTAACACACGGGGGAACATAGTAACTCCCTAAGGGCCAGGGTCAAAACAAATGCAATAATAACAACAGGACTTCATTTTTTATTTAACACAAGAACAAAGCTCTATTTGTTACTGTCCAGCAATTCCAACCACGCATATACTGTATATTAGGATGCCAGAGCTAATTCCTCATATGGCTCTGTCATGATAGTCTATCATGAGAAAAATATATTTAATTCTTTTCATTGAGAGATTGGTGCTTCTTTTGAAGAAATTGACATAATATATCAATACAAAATAAATGCACAATAAAAAATTGCAATATTTATGAAATTCCTGTATCTGGCCCAGCATCAGGATTTATTCATGTCCCACCCTTCCAACAAGTTTTGTTCTAAATCAGAAGTTTTCAAATAATCTTACTAACAAAACCAACACACAGATAACACAGGAATGTGGTGGTAGAAAAACTTGAGACGCTTTAACTGGAACTCTAAACCCAGACAGAATTACATGTGCCACATTAGAGAACAGCAACTAATATGTGATTTTATAATAAAAGGACAATATTGGCAACATACATCATTCAAACTAAAGGAGGGAGTCACTTCCAGTATTTCTTCCATGTCTCATTTTCTTTCTCATTACCATTTCCCAGTGTTGCAGAGCATTTTCCCTGAGGAGGAGGAGTGTTAAGTGAATAAGATTCTTGTTTTGTCAGCCAAGTGTCCGACAGCCACAGCTGTTGCAGCAGACAAATGGCGAAGGAGTTGAGTCTTCAATATTGCATTTATATTTATGCCTCCTATTTCTCACAGTTAATCAGCCCCCTCCTCAGATGTCCTGCGATGCACACTGAAGAGAACATACCGTGTTTTCCCTGAGAAGATTCAGTGATCACCCTGCTTCACACACATTTCAGTTCACAGGTTAGCTCACCTCTCATTTCATTTCTTTACAGGATATATTAAACATGATCGCGACTAACCTCTCTGCATGTTTTGCAAATGGAAAAACAAGTTTAGTTTCTTTGTGTCAGACAAATGATATCCAGATGAACAGCTGTGCAGAT
The DNA here is from genome assembly GCA_900312555.1 of Lamprogrammus exutus. Taxonomy (NCBI): domain Eukaryota; kingdom Metazoa; phylum Chordata; class Actinopteri; order Ophidiiformes; family Ophidiidae; genus Lamprogrammus; species Lamprogrammus exutus. Next base: position 1,014 of record OMOW01102487.1, on the reverse strand, counting down.
GTCTGTAATTTTCTGCTGCATGCTTTTGGTTTTGGATTTTTGTAGTATAAATGTAATCTGTCAGGTAGCTGCAGAAAGCGGAAATTGAGAAATTAATCTCAAACCACACACTGGTTTTATTCATCCCTGCAATCTCAAATCTCCAAAATGTAGGTTTGCAACGAAATGCCTTCATTTCAATGAAAAGACAAAGTGTCTAAGGATTTACATGCAGAGATTGAAATGTTTTTTTTGTATAATCTAAAATGTGAAGCAGATTCACAGCTGCTGCTCCTTTCTATCAAAAAGGAGCAGCAGCTGTGGTGGTTCGAATATCTAGATGCCATCTGGAACACCTCCCTGCTGGAGGAGACCACGGGGCAGACCCAGAATATGATGGAGGGATTATTTATATCCCACCTGGCCTTGGGATCCCCCAGAAGAGGAGGAGAACGTGGCTAGGGAGAGGAAAATCTAGACCACTTTATTAGCCTGCTGGCTCTGCGACCAATATAAGCAGTTAAAAATGGATGGATGGGTTATAACAAAAATGGGAACATTCCCAGTGTGTCATATATTATTTTATTTACACTTACCCAATTGCAGCCAGACATATTCACTATTTATTGACGAGAATGTCAAATAAAGATAGATAGGTTTAAATGATCCTTGTCTATGCAACATGTGTTGGCAACAATGGACTCAACCATGTGTCTAGCGAGGTTTGGCAGGTTAGAGATCAGTATTCCTTATCAGATGACAAATCAATCAATAAACTCCTTATTACAGAAGTTATTCAAATTTAGGCTGATGTTGTCAAACTCACATGAAATATGAAATGGCTTGGAAGTCTGACGGTGGACTACAGGTCCAGTTTTGACCCTGATTTGGAGGTTTTGCCAAGGTCATGTGCAAGTATGTATGGCATTGAAAACTGGGGGTTCCAAAAGATGGGGAAAGGAACAAAACACAATGGAGGAAGAGGGGGGGGGGAGAAGAGTCAGGGAGGGTTAGAGAGGAGGAGTCAAGGAAGAA
>OMOW01102485.1:0-12100 GCA_900312555.1 Lamprogrammus exutus | reverse complement strand
AGATCTGAATCAAAGATAACTACTTGGTTTTTTACTGGTTGACAGGGGTTTAATCCCACTCCTAGCAGTTTCGCATTGAGTTTGTCTCTCTGAGCTTCAGAACCAATAACCAAGACTACAGTTTTGTCCTGATTGAGCTGTAGAAAATTCTCTGCCATCCATAACTTGATATCTAAAATACAGTTAAAAAGAACATCTATTTGCCCTGAGTCAATGGTTGAAAAGAGGATTTTGGGGTTATTCCGGTTGTCAGTTTTCAATTTTGAGAAGTGTGCTTGTCTTGCATGTTTAATTGCCTTATTGTAATAGTCGGCTGTTCATGGAAAATTTGATAATTGACCATTCATTTATTCTTTCTCCATCTTCTTTCTGCTATTTGACAGTTTCTCTTTAATTGTTTAATTTTCTGTTTTTTTCAGGGAGGTGTCAGATTGGTCGTAATCTTTTTCAGATTTTGTGGGGCCACTGTGTCAAGGGTTGACCTTAGTTTACAGTTAAAACTATCTATTATTATTCAACACACTCTCCTCTCTTCTCTTCTAACTTTCCCACAGATCCATTCTTTGTGTCTGATTCCTCCTCCTCTTCCACACAGATAAGATGAATCACTTTGTGTCCATATATCAGAGGTCCAGGGGAGAGCAGACAATGGTTGGACAGGACAGACACAGTGTCTCATCACAAAGATGAGCTGTCTGTTGCCTGATAATCCCCCTCGTCACATTTTTTTTAAATGTCAAAACAATGCGTGGATCATTTTTGACAAATACGTGCACATTTTTCAGATTGGTAGAGTTAAACGGGAGACAAATGATATGAGAGGAGAGATAGTCAAGGACTAGAGTTGAATTAGGGGATTGGGGTTATGGTTGGGGTTAGGGTTAATTTATGTCTTTTATTTAAGAAATATATATATATTTCTTATATTACAGAATTAAATTATCTCAGAAAGTTTAATGAAGTCAATCTTTTGTGTGTAATCTGTGAATTTGTGAAATAATAACCATAGATTTCCATAGATTTCAGTTTTGATTCTCTGCAGAAATCATGTGGCATACCACCAAGAGAAGCTTCAAGTACCACCAGTGGTGCATGTACCACTGTTAGAGGAACGTTGGGTCTTGTTGTTCATCAGGTTAATAGTAACAAGGAGAATGTGACATCAACAACATCAAATCTATCAACCAACGGGCGATCTGCTTGTTTTTCCAGATTCATTTAGTCTGAAACTGCAATCAATTACATCCCACTTACCTAATACAGGGAACTGACAGTGCTTGTGTTTTGTTTAACGCATATGTGGACTGAGATTTCACAATTTTACAATGTTCAGTCCTCCTTTTATTGGTCCCAGCGTAACACTGACAGGTGTTTTGTTATTCATCAATAATAATGATATATGACAATAAAATAAGGGGATGTGCAGATAACAAAATGCACGTATAATGTCGTAATAAATGATTACTTGAAGCACATCCAGTAATATCAGTACATGATCTGTTTTGCATGATTAAGATAAGTAGGTAAGTTTCTTCCCTCCCCCTTTTGTTATTGTTGTAAATGTGGTGTTCATTACAACTTTATGCTTTCGTGTGTGTGAGTCATCAAATGCAATCACAGATTTCACGATGTTTAAAAAAATGTATTGGCTTATAGCATTAGCAGTGACATCATTACTGCTGTTTCCATCCATTTGAATTCAGAAAGTCTCCATTCTCCACAAATTATATTATCTTTACAATTCTATTATGGCATCGAGGTGGGTTAAGACCACAGCCAATATTTTTCTTTGACTAATCACAGAGAACATCACTTGCGACATATAGGCCCCAGGCTCAGGGAGACACGATCTCATCCTTACTCATCATCCAGCATTGCACGGAATTCTTCTTTAGAAAAAGTGGTTAGCTTGGCTTCTGAAGTCCTAACATAACTGTCTCATCTCTGTTTTCATCTCCATTTCCACAGGGTGAACACCCTTTGTGTTAACAAGGGGAGTTTTCACTTATGGGTGTTTGCAGTCTGTGTTGTAGTGGGAAATTACTCTGGTGACAGAAATGCCATTCTGAGTAAACATCCGGAAGAGAAAGTCTCCTCGCCCCAGACGGAACCCTCGGCAAACGTGTCTGGTGAAGCAGTAGTAGTAGTGGGGCGAGAATGAAAGCTACAGGAGTTTACTCTCATTGCAGACCAAACTTTAAACCCAGGGTCAGGTGTGCAACATGGTGGATCAGTGGTTAATACTGTCACCTCACCACAAGAATGTCCGGGGTTTGAACCCTGCAAGGTTCAACCTGGGCCTTTCTTTGTGAAGTTAAACACCAATATGTGTGCTTTTCCCCCCCTGCTTTTCTGGTTTCCTCCAGCTCCAACAACATGCATTTTCAGTATTTAGTATGGCCAACTTTACTACTATTATACTATTTTGGTATTGGTACTTGCTTAGTACTGATATTGACAGTATATTACCAGTACAGCATTAATCAACATTTTCAGATGAACATTAAATCAAATCGCTCATGGTGACAAACCCACGGAGAACAACAAAATTTTTTACCATAACACTCAAACATGAACATGAATAAACATGCGTACATATGCTGAATGTTTAGAAAAATAATAACATTCATCCAAAAAGGAAAAAAATATTTGACAACAGTTTACTACATAAGGTGTGTATTATAGAATGAAAGTATACACCATCACAGGATATAGCTTTTGATGTTAAGATTGAAAGACTTGGAGGTGCAAGTATACATTGTGACAATCAAATCACCATCTTATTCCTTGACCCTGAAATCCTACCCATGGTAACTTGAATGATATCTCTACCTTTATTCATTTAGGAGATTAATTTTGTGTGTGTGTGTGTATTGCAGATTCCTTCAATCTTTGGTTTTCATTCATTCGTTCTTTGCATTGTATTGCTGCAGTGCCCTTTGTTTTCACAGTGTTTATGGTGATAACACATTAATGGTACTGTATTTTGTAGCAATTCAATTCTGGTGTGTGTGTGTGTGTGTGTGATTGTTTGTCTATAGGTATGTGGATGATTTGTCTCTCTGCATTAGCTTGGCCAAGGTGTAAAAATAATACAACCATTCTAAAACATTTCTCGATCAAAATCAGAATCAGATTTATTGGCAAAGTATGCTCAAACATAATAATAAATTTGACCATGGTTATCAGTGTTGATGTGCATGCTTTCAGTATCCGCCACCATATCACAGGACAAGACAGACAAATATATGTGTCAATCATACAATAACACAAATATACAGTATCAAGACAAATATACATTTTCAAGAATATGCAGTGTGTACAGTGAGTACAACTATTGGTGCAGAATAGAATAAAACTGTAGATTTAGAATTCATTTTGTGATGCATTGCTGCTGCCTTTTGTGTCATCCTGATCCGTGTGAGACGACCAGTCAAACACTCTGACAGCTTCCTGTCTGCCGTCCCAGGTGATCAGTCGAGAATATTCTGCATTAAGTCAGCAAATCAAGCACAGCTCTGACAAAGACATAAATAGGAACATGCTAAGCATCATTCTTTTGTGGGGGGAAGGTGCATCCAATATTCTCAGCGAGCGGCCCGCAGTTCAGACAAGGAGTCGTGCTGGGAGAGAGCATCCTGCCCTGGACGTCTTATGTCAAACTGCGTATCAGCTCGTCATGATGGGAATGCGTGTTGTTATATTCAGAGGTAAAAACAAGAGCGTCAGAATGATGGAAGAGGTAGAGGAAGTAGGGAGAGGCAAAGTTGTTTGCAGCTGTTTTCAGGGATGGGCCGGGTCAAAACAGAGAGTGGAATTACATTTTTGTCTGTTTTTAAACCTCCTTTGACCAGAACAGGATGAAAGTTAAGATTCTAGGCAGGATTGGATTTAGCTGTGTGGACACGTTGACACAGACTGATACTATAAGACACAGACTTTTTATTTATTGGCATTTTAAGGTATCGTGCAGACTTGTGCGTCCTGTTTACACCTCGTCTGGCTGATAAGCCTCTAAGAGTGACACCACATCACTCCTGTGTTCACCTCTCCTCACTGCCCTCATGCATCAAAGGTCTTACTATTTGCTTTAAGGCTCTTATCACACTGACCCCTCAGTATATTTAAGATCTTTTAACTCCTTAAATCTCCTCTAGATTTCAAATGACATCTGACCTAAAACTGTTGGCTGATCCATGTCTGGGCTGACACGTGAAAGGGATTATATCTTTGTTATTGTGGCCACCAGAATATGCATAACAAATCAAATCCCATTCAAACCCTCGAAGCCATGGTGGGAAGTAACAAAGTGCATTAAATCAATTATTGTATCTGTGCATACTCTTGAGGTACTTTTTCATTTTGCACAGTTTGTACTGTCAATCGAGGGAAATATGTACTTTTTACTCTACTTATACATTTACGAGTAGCCTGCTAGTCACTGCAGATGACAACATTTTATGACTTGACTTCAGAAAATATTGCTCATCTCCATCGCAATCTTATTTATGCAGTTTTGGAGCTGGAAAGTCTGTGTAATGCAGAGGAGCATGGAATCCATCAACTTGCCTGAGAGCAAGAAAATCCCTAAAATGGACATCAAGAGATTTACAATTAAACTAGTAAAAAAAAACAATCAAAGTTGAACTACTCATAGAGCAAAAACAATAAAAATGTGGTTTGTTGTATTTTTCCACCGTTTTTCATGGCTGTCATGCAACTGTCCTCAAATACCTGCACAGCGGCCATTCTTGACAGCAAAGCCTTTACCACACTGCACATCACTGGTGAGCAGAGATGCCTCCCTCTGTTCGCATCTGAATTTTTCAGTGAAAATCGTTATTTCTCCATTCATGTTTCATTTTTTAATTTTCATTATGACATTCCACACTCATCACACTGTCTGATAATACTCCATTTACATTTACTCATTTGGCAGATGTGCCCTGAAGCTATGTTGTAGTCGGACAGGACATTGGCGCCATGGAGACAGGTAAAGATAGTGATATATAGATTTTTTTTCTTTAAATTGATAATTGTTACCAGTATCCATAGTTACCATAATTGTTGTCAGACATTATGTTTGAAGGTGTTCGTGAAAGAGTTGAGTCTTTAGCCGTTTTTGAAAGACGGAGAGGGATTTTTCCATTGTACTATTAGTATTCTTACTCAAAGCAGCATTATGTCATTTTTAGAGCCCTTTAGTGTTGTATTATTGCCATTTGTTTACATTTTGTAACTATCGTAAAACTCAAAACCCCGATCATGGTGCTTTCATGAAGGTGAAATAAAACACTTTAGTCACAGTATAGGCACCAACATCACAGCCACAGCTTATGCAGTATTACTCCCTAATGGAATAGGGAGACAGGGCCAAATTCACAGTCTGTTTTGTGTCACTGGCGCTGCACATCATCTGCTGCTGCAGCTGCAGCTGCTTGCTGTCCAACTCTCCCACCAAGGGGGAGCCGATTTCTGCAACCAGAGACTAGAATGCTAGCTCCCCAGGTGTGTAACCTTCTGAAATATTGGTACATTTTCAGCTTTATTGAAGTATGCCAAGAGCTGGAAGTGGATTAGTGTTGGGAAGTATGTGGGAAGATGAAGAAACAATTCCTGGAAAGTTTGAAAGTTACATGCCTTTTGTGTTTGTGTGTGCTTGTAGCGTCTAGTACAAAATATGTAAAACTACTAGACGGTCACGGCACAGTTTGTTTATAATCTGTTTTTTATGACCTGCAAAATTCGAAAATACTATTGTGGAAACCAGCCACAGAAGAAGATTATCTGAACAAACACTGGACCAATCTGCCCAATGCATTACTCTAATATCAATATGTTGATGTGAGGATCATATTCGAAGGTCATTTGGTTACATAGTGCAGTTTTTAATAAAGCATGAATGCTTTTTCCACCGTTGTTCTTCTCATTTTCTCTGACTTTTGCTTGTCCTCCAACAGATGTTTGTGTCCAAAGGAGTACAAGAAACATGAATTCTGTAGAGTTGACAGATTTCATAATTTCACTCTGCACATTCTTAAACATTTGGCATTTTTACTGACTGGAGATATAAAACCAAGACATCAAAAACATCTTTGGACGATGCACTGTGGTCTTACTGCCAATTTTGCCGGCTTCTCTGACCTCCGACTGCACCACCCATGGATCTGCTTCACATTATTGGATTCATGCCCAGCATCGAAGAGAACAAAGTATTTTAGAGGCTGAGATGGAAGAAGCAGCAAGTGTTAGATAGAAATCCTTCCCCTACACGACCTGATAGGCTAACGAGTCCCAATGAAGGAACTAGCTTGATGTGGTGACTCACATGAATCCATGACTTTAGAACAAGATGCAGAGGATGATGAAGATGACTCATCACTCTTGACAGATCAAGGAGACATTTATCACTGAGGAAGGCAAAAAACAAGGGATGGTCATTATAATATTTTATGTTTTAATAAAATGCCAGACATATTGTATCCCACGTCACTCCCACCCACACACACACACACCACCTTTTCTTTCTTCATCCTCCAACTTCAGAATTCCAGATGTTGTTCCTTACGGCATAATCAGCCAATCAAACCCTTTCTTTTCATCTTTCACAAAATGCAACATGTTAGTGGGACTCGGTGTGTTCTTTGGCTTATGCTTTGGATGATTGTGATTTAATGGTAGTTGAACAATGGCACGACAACCTTACACACAAACTCACACACATACACACACACACACACACACACACACACAAATCTTGCCTGTCAAATTCTGGCTCCTCTCACTTGGAATGTGGAAGGTTTTATGAGTAGTTGTGAAATAATTAATTTTTTACGACCTTTCAAATGATCTTCAGCTGTTCTTTAAAAGGCTCTAAAGACGGATCTGATGGAAGGAATATGAATACGACTGAACAGACCAAGCTGGGTGGCTTGTGAGGCTGAGTTAGGCAAAAGTCAAGGTTAATTTATCCATGAAAATGTGGAAATTGAAGAGTGCAATTGCTGAATTCAATTTTTCTTAATCTTTTCCACCCAAAGTGACTACTGTAATGTACCTCCCTATATATATATACAGTATATACATACACTGTATATCAATCAGCCTTACAGAAGTTTTAAAAAGGTATTAAAAAAGTTTAAAAAAAGGATACATTTCCTTTGAGGAGCAAAGTGCAATGAATAATCCCAGGCCTTGCAGTTTCTTGGATGAATGTATTCATTTTATTCAATTTTAGCAGCTAACAATTCCATAACTCCAATCCCACCCCTGGGCATTAATGCAACCATACAACCTTCATGCCAAAGTCTTCTCCTTTCCTTAACTGTTAAAAGATTATTATTATTATTAAGATTAAGAAGCCATACATCAGGACACGTGAACATGAATATCAACATCTATAAACCAGTACATGCGGTTTCTCCAGTGTTATTTATTTTGAACCACCATAATAAGGAACACGGGAGAACCGCTGCAGATTACTTCCTGAATTCCAGAACAAATATTGTTAGAAATAACATTTGAGGGATTGGTATATTTTGTTTTAACCATGCCAAAGTAAAAATTTGTCTGAGCCTTCTAATGCAAATGTTTTTCCTGAAATTGTCAAAGATAGAAGGCAGCGATTGGCAGACTGGATGGGATCCGGAAGGAATTAATTCTGTGTTGACGTCACATCTAATGTCTATTTGCTGGAAATTATGAATATTTTACTTTTGTTGCTGCCCAGGGTAACTATCATTTCAGTAATTTTGACAACTTATCAGTAAACCTGTCAGTTTGCTGATGTCAGCATCGGTAATTGAAATGTGTGCAAAAAAAAGCTCTTCCCCCACAAAAAACCTCCCTTTCATCATGCATTAGAAACTTTCCAGTTCTGACAGCTACACCAGTTCGATGTGTGGGTGTCGGGGGTGTCTGTGGGTTGAAAAGTGTTGAAAGGCAATTGCACAAATCTCTCCCTCCCTCTCTACTGTCTCCTCATAACGCCTTGTCTGAGGTAACTACAGCCACACAGAGGTAATGAGACGTCTCACTCCAAATGACAAAGTTCTGTAATTCATCACAATAATGGCATATGATTCATGCATTTCAGATAAGAGCACCAAATTGGCATAAGTGACAATGGAGACAGTGTCCCTAGAGTGTACACGTTGTCCAGACAGACGGATATGTTTGAGAATGGACATTAATAGGCTTATTTCATTCAGCAAATCTTCCTCCATCCAGGGATCTGTTTTTATGCAATCAGCCCTGATCTCCATCCATTTATCCTCACACATCAGGCAGACGGGGTGTGAAGTTGCTGCCTCTGTCCTCAATTTACAGATAATAAATACTGTAAATACACTTAATCTCCTCAAATATTTCTGCGTTTTGACACAATGTTGGATATCTGACACACCTTTGCAACGTTCCATGAGTAAGATTTTCAACATAACAGCTGCATGGCCAATCAAACAGGAATGAAGGCATTGTGCAACTCTATGAACGGTAAGATAAGCATGTGAAATTATTCCAATTATAGATTTTAGTATTAAGTGTTGTTTTAGCAGTTCTGAGCCTGACACATTAGACAGTGTGCAAGGACTTTTTGTGGGGGTGATATACTGCAACACCTTAGTTGTGTTTACACATCTGATGTATTCATTTAAGTGACATTGTTCTAAATTACAAGTTCCTAGTCTGAAATTTGTAGTTCTGAAATTTGTACCAGATGGATCAACTTGGCCGACATGCAGTTGTGTTGTGGTGCACTTGCTGGCTTTGAACTAGCTCAGCACACACATGAAACACCGGATTTGGCTCCCTCACACTCTCACCTCTTCCCAAACCAGACAAACTCTTGAGTTAAAACCTGTTCTGTGTCAGATAATGTTGTAAAAACGTTACATCAGATGTGGAAGTTTGGGGTTTTTTGGACAGGCAAGAAAATGACTTGATGAGGTGAAAGGATAAAATAAATCATTGCATTACTTTTGAGTAAGTTTTCAAGGAAAACACAAGGAAGTGGTGAAACCTGTACATTGCGATTAGTCATCTGGTGGGACTGGTGAGTTATTGAGGAATGCCTTAAGACCCTTGCCATATTGTCTGTATCTCAACATCTGATTCTTTTAGATAGCTCCCCCTTTATTTCATTTCTCCCTGTCACTTCATCTCCATCACCTCAACATGTCTGTGCCTTTTTGGATGAATTCTAATCCCCTCCTCAGCAACTCCTTTGTTGAGGTCTTAGTGGTTTTTTTGACATTGAATGGTTAGGGTTTAGTGTTCTGGATCCATCTGTTTGACTGACCCTTTTCCATATTAAATCATTAAATCAGTTCTTCATCTTAAGCCAGCAGATGTGATTTATGAGGCTGGTGTGAGGGTGGGAAACTGATTACAACTTGATTAACTAACACTTCTTCAAAAAGGTCAGCAAAAGTCTAATCATTTACATACGGTAGTGGGATAACGTCGGCAAATTGGCAGTACACAAAAACTACAACATTTTGCAGGTTTGGCTACAAGCTTCTGATGTCAAGAGCTTCTAATGTGATCCCTTTCCCACAATACCATGAGACATCTTTACCAAAGAAAACTCAGACAGAAAATGACACAGCAGGCATAAAGTGATACTGATGTAATTTGATACACAACATCCAGTGCCATTATCTGTTTGTAGCAGAGTCTTTTCATTTTCCTCCAAATGGATATAAATTTGTTTTGAGAGACATTCTTTGCATAAATTAATGACACAGTACTTAAAACTGTCTTTAACCTTTTGAATCCTGATAAACTTCAAGGGGGGATCGAACATTTTCAACAGGAGCCTGCAAAGAACGTAACTCTTTCAAGAAGGCCCGGTCAAAACTTAGCTACTACTGTGTTCTCTTGCTTCAACATGGTGCTTGCAATGCAATGCAATGCACACTGTACATAATCCCTCACACCTCTGCGTCTTCTTCTTCCTTCTTTTTGGTGAGCTATTAGTCCCAAACGATAGCAACCATTCCAAAAAGCGGAGCAAATTTCATCACCTTCACAAATGTGTCGTATAAGTTATTATTATAAAGTTGTGGTTATTACATTATCAATATTATTAAAATACATCGTGCTCATAGTACACAAGCAAATTGCTTATAGTATTCCTTATGAGTTCTCCTATTGGATGGGGTATCTTTTGCTCTAATATGGAGAAAAACCCGTTTTGGCTTTTGCCCATGCATTTTTGCCCCAGAGAATTGAGCATTTCTGTGAAAAGTAACAAAACATTCTGGTAGGATGTTTTTAGATATGTGAGGTCTTAAAATTCATTATCCAAAAATGCCATATTAAAGTGACATTGCTTATCTCTGACACTGTCTTTTCACACACTAACCCTAAAGCAAGTAATGATGAGGGAAAGTCATCATCCTCATCATTGTGACCAAAGAGTTGCTGATGCGGATGGATAGATGACTCACTGAATGGGAGACTGAGAATGAGTCACTGAGTGGAAATGGCTCTGGGACCTTTAGTCCTGTAGAGATGCTTGACGTATATTAATATATATTATTAGACTATATATTATTACCAAATGTTTGATTCATAAACGTTTATGTAGTATGTGTCCTATCATTTGTATATCATAAGGGATATCTTTCTTTATTCTTTATATAGGACTATACTTTATCACCAGTATGCAGAATATATCCAACAGTATACATCTAGTACATAATGATGTATATCATAATGACTCATTCTCAGTCACACGCCGTGTGAGTCATCTACCATCTGTACCAGTTACAGTGAGGAAAAGCCAGATGATGATCAGGATTTTTTGTCTGTTGTCTTTATCACATTATGGAGCATGACCATCCACTGTATGACTCAACCGCCGAAATATGGCCGCTGCTGTTACCAGACACCACCACCTCAGTGTCAGCGCATCTTCCCACAAAGTAGAAAAACTAAGTTAGGCATATAAAGTTTCAGTCTGTAATAAATGAAATGTTGTGTGATCTTACAGTAGCTCAGAGTGGGAAACTCTGACACAGGGTCACTCATCTGGTCACATGTGGATCAGGTTTCATCAGAGCTAAGTGAGGTCATATGAAAATATTGAACCGCGTTATTGCATAAAAGTCCCAGGTGATAAGCCTTATTCTAATTTAGAAATTGTAATTATATAATACGCATTTTAACTTAAATTTTTGACATAAAAAACTGTCAAAGTTGAATGGTGTCTCGATCCGTGGTTTTACCTGAGAACTGCAGTTGTGCAAGATTCTCTGTAAACTCAGCAATCATGCCCAGGATAGCAGATAATTGTGACAAACACAAACATCGTTTGAGATCTGAATCACAGAGAAAAATAGCCCTCTAAAAGCTTGACAGTCATGCTATGTTTATATCCATCTGATGGAGAAGCGCTGGATGCCCACATAAAGGTGTCCCTAATAAAGTGGTCACATCGGCATGCTCTTACAGGTAAAGCATGCCTCATCGCAGAGATCAACAAGCAACTTTCAATGTTTATTCCTTTGGCATGTGATCAGTTCTTAGCAGACATGATGAGATAGAGCTGTGCCAAAAACCAAACCCATGCTCACCTCCTCTCACCCGCTCACATGATGAACCAGCATCCCACCTCCACCACCACAACACTCCTGGTTTTTCTTCCTCCTGCAACCCAATCACATGTGACCGCAGATCCTCACAGTTTCAGGCAGGGGGAAACTGCTGTGAAAACAAAGAGGCGTACGAATAAAATACAATAAAAACAATCACACTTTTGGGATAAGGCGCCCTGTCATCGCTCTGAAGGGATAAAAAAATAGTAAAAAAAGGAGTGTAAATAGAGTGAAAAGTCAGCCATGAGCAGACCTCACAGAGAGCAAGATTACTGCCATTGCTTTTCATTTCCAGGTCATTGATCAATACTGCCCTCTAGTGAGATTTAACACAGAAAAACTGTTCATGAAGACTCGGCATTTTGTTCTGGATATTCTGCAGTTTATCTGTGAGAAGTTTACCAAGACATCCGGTCCTAATCATAATAATAATGGTGATTTAAAGAGTCAGCCATTGCCATCACCCTCCCTCCCTCCCTCTTTGAAATTCTAGACAGGGG
>OMOW01102483.1:0-10656 GCA_900312555.1 Lamprogrammus exutus | reverse complement strand
CCAAGCTGTGTCATTTGGGTAGTCTAGATCCTGTATTTTCTATACTATGACACCTGTGTGTGTGTGTGTGTGTGTGTGTGTTAATATACTTGGGCTACCATAAGTAATGATTTAGAACAGTTTACCAAAACTATGTTGTTATACTGTTCTGTTATACACCTGCCAGAACAGATCAGATTAGATAACAAGTTTCCATGGCCGTAGTTTAAGAATCAAAACAATGAATAAACTCCTTCATGTCGGATGTTCTACTTTGCCCCATAAATATAGAATAGAATTCCATCATGAGAGTAACATGTCTCATGATGGTTTTATCGGCTATTGAATGACCACCGCGCCTGCCTGCTGGCTTTTCATGAAAGCAGAGTGACGTTTAGCTCCCCAGATGTGTCCTCTACTTGAATATCTTGTGTGTTTTCATTATTTGTGTCTCTCTGTGGTGCTTTCCCTCCAGACTGCTTGCATCTCATCTCAGCCAAGTCTGGTACCATGTGGGATTGCTGGGGAGAGTAAGAAATGGGCAAAATGAAGGCTGTATGATGGAGGGACAGCTGCAGTGGTCTCGTCTCAGCTGTAGGGAGTATGAACAATGCGCTGCTTTGGGCTCAGTTCACTTCTGCCTCAGGGATGGGTAAACCCAAGCTGTTACTCACAAAACAATAATGTTCTATTGCCTTTCAACAAAGAATAGATGAAGAATCAAAACACTTTTTGAAGATTTCCTAATGGCCAATTAGTATATAAGAATGAACATAATATCAGTCAAGTATATGAATTTACCATAACGTACATATAAAGGATTCGTTAACTCTGCCGCTATATTGAAAAGGGTCTATTTTTTCAGTGTCAGAGCAACACATCATTAATTTCTTTGTTATTGTACCTGAGCATTTGTGAGTTCATAAAAGCGAGCTGGCATGTCACACACATATCATTGCATTGTCATCAACAGATTGAGCCTGAGGCAAAGCGTGCACAGAAGAAGCAGAGCATGGCGGCATTAATGAGTAAACTATAAGCAAGAAAGATGATGGGGATTTATTCATACATATGTGAAGAGAGGTTTTAGAAAATTCCCACTTCACTGCCTACAGAGAATACAGCAGTGTGAGGGCAAGTCTTTGATAAGTGATAATGCAAGATTGATTTGAGGGTTGATAAATATAAGCATCTGCTATTTTCAGCCGAGTTCTCCAGAGAGCCTGTGTTCCAGCATGCAAACCATCAAATTCATTTAAACTGCATAATTCCCTTTCTACATTAGGCTACTGCGTTATTTCTCAGCACGATATGGAAATATTCAGCAGAGGGGCCTACTGCATGAGAATTCACTATAATCACTCTCTAATTAAGCTAATAAACAAACAAAAGCCTTAGGGGACAAAATAATTTGGCTTCATGGGAGAATGTCATTTACAAAGATCACAATCCTTTGGCCTTGATTAGCTTCATGGCCTGTTGTTGCCATACTAGAGCACCCACAGGTCAACAGCTTACACCCAGAAGGCCTGTGTGCTGTAGGCCTAATGAATGCAACAACTGCTCTCTGAGAACCAAGATGTTTCTCAGCTCCCTCTGCTCAGTGGCATCGATCTTCATTATATATTATTGGGCCTGCGGGACATTCCTGTGAATAATGCTGTTTATCTTTGGAATGAACGGAGAGAGAAATAGAGTCAGAGAAAGAGAAATGGAATGGGCCAGTGAGGTAACATAAGGATGAACACTGAGCAAGCATTGTTACAACTACACTCCTGTGTGACATCTGGTCTTGTTGAACTCACTATAACTCCCACTCTTTGTCTGACTTGTGCACGAACAGCAGTTTTTGTCGTTGAGTTGACAGTGTGATGAAGACTTCATAGAGAAATAAACATCACTCAATTCATCAGTCCATTTTTACAGTTAATGGCAGGACCTCTTTGTGTGGGCTGATAGAATAGAAAGAGTCTAGTATTGAGCCGAAGCCTCATTTCTATGCTTTCTTTTGTCCAATGCCCCTCCTCCTCTTTCTGTCTTGGAGACAACCGCTGATTTAGACTGTTTCTCCAGGTAAGCAGGTGTCACGTCTATTCCCAAAGCAGGGATAAAGCTCTGATCACACTCCATAGATAGACCAGATGTCCCTGTTTGAATGATAGAGGAAGCCTCCCATGGCATTTGTTACATTTATCCTGACACCAGATGACAAATAAATGGCTGTGCTTGTAATGCTGAAGCAGAGGTCTGCTGTAAACTGGTGATGAGCACATAGGCGGATAGATAAGGTAAATCAAGAACCGGAGTAAGTGGAGCATTTAATTGCTCTGAAAGATGTGTCAACGTGGGCTGCGAGGCTTTGTGGTGCCTGTCATTTTCAGTGTGATGATTATGAGGTGTGTTAGCTTTGACATGTTAATTCCTTAAATAAGAACATTGTTTATGTTACTGCTCAAAGAATCAAGCGCAGCATTTTCTACGTAAAGACTACCTACAGCAAAATGTACTAAGTAATAAAGGTAGTCTATAGCAAAGTAAATTTTTGCTGAACAAATCATTTTACAACATGAGTTTAATTTTTTTTCCCCGACTCGGCACTCAAAGGCACTTTTGGTTACATATTGAATATGATTTTCCTCAGATGCTGATGGATGAGGAGGTGAAACATCTGATAAATATGAAACATTTCCCTGAAGCAAAATATCTATCTTATGCTCTATTTTATGTCTTACATAGCTCAGGGTAATGTTAGAAATGTTTTCTTATGATAAAAGTGGAATTTTCTCCAAGCCACTGCATGCACAGTTTTCTTCAGGAAATGATAAGTATGAGTGAATTTGAGGCAAGAAATGGAGTGTCTTATTTTAAGCTTGAATGGGAGAAATTATTCAAGGTGAATTAAATTCATGAGTGGAGAAGAAACAAAAGTCTGCCCCTTTCTCAATTCTACTTTGCTATTCAGAGCCATGCTAATTAATGTATTACTTTATTTCCAAAAAAAACCCTGTTAAATCTCTCTAGGACTGTATAATTCAGTTTCATCATCAGAGGCAGGATATGGAATGCTTAAACAACAAACTCACTCATATCCGTGGTTGCTGTTGACATGTGACATAAGATGAACAACATTCACATTAAAAAGTCATGTGAAATTCATAGCAGAACCTTTTTTTATTTGCTATGAGTATGTGTATATTGTGATGATATTGATATTGATGATAATTGACAGTAAATTGTGTTTTCAGGATATGAAGTATAAAGCTTGCTCCGTCTTTTCGCTTTGCTTTGGCTTTTTGCCCACTTTGAGTGTTAACACCTTAATATCTAATGGATTTGGTTAATGCAAGAGAAGACCAATGAATAAATTCACAGCAGTTTGGATTAGTGGTGTTAACACAACATGCACAGTATGAAAATAAGTGATTGTACTGCTGGTCACATTCTGCATTCTTAATGACATTCACTTGGCTACACTCATATGCAGATTTCCTGCTCTGCTGTAGTCAATAGAAATTATTTTGGGATGCTGAGCATGACACAATGCACAAACACTTGGTCTCTCAAGAATGCTTTTCACAAAGGTAACTATCAGCCAGTTTTCCAGGCCAACATTTTGATGCATTGTTTTGTTAAATCCCAGAGGGAGGAGGTAAGGATTAATTTGTTGCAACTGTCAGACCTGTTCTGGCACTGCCGATAGTGTCCATGCCAGCACGAGGATTTTCCTTCACCGCCATCCTCTCTTGTAGCCTCTGAGCCCCTTTTGTTACACTGCCAAAAGCCCTCTTTCAGTAGTATCTACACATTTGTACTTTGTCATTCTTCTAACCCTTGGCTTTACACCACCACTGCCTTCTCTGAATGTGTGTTCCATGACCAGCCCCCATTCCCATGTCCCTTTTGGATCCATTTTGACCTGTAGCCCTCGAGTGTTCCCACTGGATGTGATCCAGGACCGTGGTTCATGAGGTCAGACACATTGATTTGACATGGGAATATGAGAGTGTGAGCTGTGTTTGTGTAAACAGCTCATGGGTTGCTAATGTGCTGTGGCATACAGCCGTCACATGAGTCACAGACCTGCATGCTGCCTGCAGAGTTACACTCATAAACATAATAATCACATAAAAGTCCGTGCCCAGAGTTGTTGTAGAAGTTGTTTTTATGTTCAAAATCAAAACACTCATGTTCCGTTATTGTTTTAGCCACTCAGTTCTATCCTCTTTCCTTTCGGGGAAGGGGTAGGCATTATGTATTGAGCTGATGTGCAACTGTTTGTGTTTTGGAACACTAGATTTTTTTTTAAATTTCTGTCTGGCTGTCCATCTTCAACAGCACACCAAGTTCAGAAACAGACAACAGAAGCAAAACTGGAGATTTCTTTTAAAGATGATGTGCAGAATTCTTTTAGTGTTGCCATTAGTTAGCAATAATAGGCAGACAAATGTAAATGAATTGGCATGTCATTGCCAGTCAGTTGTAAGCTTACCTTTTCTGTTGATTGTGAAGTACCAAAGAAGATCGGGATGAAAGCAAGCCAAATGATGCAGGTGGTGTACATGGTAAAACCAATGGGCTTGGCCTCATTGAAGGTCTCCGGCACTCCTCTGGTTTTAATTGCGTAGACTGTACAGGTGACCATGAGCAGCATGCTGTAGCCCAGCAGGCAGATCAGAGACAGGTCAGAGATGTCACACTTGAGCACACCACGAGACAGCACTGGATTAGATGTCCTCTGATCCTCATAGTCAATGATGGCCTTGGAGGGATCCACACCAAACCAGATGCACACACCAAGCAGTTGTACAGAAGCAAGGGTAAAAGTGATAACTAGCTGGGAGGCTGGAGAAATGAACCTGGGTGCACTCACAGACATGGTACCCTGCTCAAAGATGCGGTAAATTCGGTTGGTTTTGGTGAGCAGTGCAGCATAACTGATGCTCATGCCCAGACCCAGGAAGATCCTTCGCAGGGAACAAATTCCTACATCAGGAGTAGAAATCATTAGGAATGTTGTGGCATAACATAGGAAGATGCCAGTTAGCAACACATAACTCAGCTCTCGGCCTGACGCTTTAACAATCGGAGTGTCGTTGTAGCGGATGAACGTGACCACAACAAACAAAGTGGCCATGATGCCAAAAACTGCAATCAGAACAGGGATGACTGCCCATGGAGAACTCCACTCCAGCTTTACAATAGGGATTGGAACACAGCCGGTGTGATTGAGGTTGGGCCTCAAATCAAAGCGACACATCTTACAAGTGAAGGTGTCCGCCTGGTACTGATAGCCATCACAACGCTCACAGTGCCAACAGCAAGGGATGCCCTTCACGATCTTCTTCCGCTCACCAGGCTTACAGGGTTGGCTGCAGATTGAGGAAGGGAGCTGACGGGTGCCGCCTGGCCACTGCATCGAACGAACCTGGGTGAGATGGAGTGAAAGGGAGAGACAAAGATGGACACACAAGCAGACAAGAGATTTGTACTGTACTAAGCAGTCAGTATTGTGGAAAATGTTGGCATGCAGAGGTAGTGCTTGATTAATCCCTGCCCTCAGCTTGCCTGGACTTCAGGGATACAGTAGAGGACTGTGAGTTGCTGTTAAGAAGGCTTGAATTAACAAAATACTTTGTTTTCGACTTAACTTCATTTTTATTTATTTGTCTGAAGGGTAAGAGGGGGCAAATTGGGGGTCATATTAACCTTCCCCCTTCTCTCAGATGCAGCGAAAATGTCCTGTGGGAGGTCAAATTATCTGAAGGGCAAGTCAAGAGGAGAAAGGAGGAAATCCATAGTTTTCTCTGCAGGGAACCAAGACGTCTCTCCTTTTCTTGCTTTTTTGCTGGGGTAAATGGTTGTTTGCATTCAGAAATCAATACACTGCTGTCCAAAATGAGTGCAATTGAAGATCATTTCTGTTTCAAGACACTTTCCTCTTTATTGCTAATGCATACAAATATACATTAAATGTCATTTCGAAAGGATTTGTTTTATGTTATCAAATTTATTCAATTGAGGCTGTTCAACTCAGAGCTGGAAAAAAATGTCTTTCAATGTGCATTTGATTAAAAGCTCAAAAAGGTCTTATTAAATACAACCGGCTTTAGAATGGGAGCTGTCACGTTCTACAATAGGATTCCAGCACAGGCCTAACTTTGTTCTTTTCTTTTATCCTAACACATTTTGATGAAAGACATAAAGAAACAAAAACCTCCTCTTAAGCTACTTTGTGTTTTTAGTCGCACACTCTTTTGTCAGCCCAAGGCCTCCTCTTCATTTTTTCAAAACACTATTTGTTTGGTTCCTTTTATAATTTAGCATTGTGATACCATTACTTCATTATGCCCCCTGTCCACAATATTGTTTTTGGAGGTCTGGAGAGCTTATATATAATTTTGTCTGTCCTTAAGCTTGTATGGCTTTGTTTTCATTACAGTCCACACTGTTAATCATTATCACACCCTCTGGATATTTACACCTTTAATGACACCAAGCTATATCAAATGGTTTAGGTCAAATTACTGAGCAAACACACAGCTCCAGAGGTGGAAAAAATGGCTCATCTGAGAGGATTTCCATCGTAAACACAAACACAGATGAGAGATTTGCAGCCAATATGAATGCTGTCAATCCTTTTGTGTAAGAATGTGTATGTGTATGGAATAGAAAGCGCAATGCTTACATTAAGATGGAGTTGATCTGTCCAGTTGCCAATGATTTTGTATTCAGCTGTTTGGTTTCGGATCTGATACTGGTAGATTTCATAGCGCCCCGGTGCATCTCCATTTTCGTTGAAGAGCACTGGATTCCCAGCTATGCCTAAACAAGAGAATAATCACATTATTTACAACACTTTAATTAGCAATTTGACTAATTGCTAATTGCTAATACATTTACACTACAGGTCTTGATTACTAGTTTAAACTAGGTCAAATTTTTTCAAGCTCTTTACATCATGCATCCGCTCATATCCAGTAGCTGTGTTTATACATTTTAGACCTGAGAGACTGAGCTGCAAAGGATTCAAATGAGAGAAATAATTACACATTGTATTAATGCACTTGTTACATCATGGGCACATGTGCCGCAATGATCGCTGCTACATTATTCATATGCAGACAATGTAGTTCGTTATGATGCATGTTGTGATGTGTAGTTTGCAAATGCAAGTAAGTCACATTGGTATCCAATACACATCTTATTTATTTCAAGATATAAATGGCCCAAAACTGATCAGAGAATATCTGATTCATTTGTATTTTTACATGTTCACAATGTGCACCTAATATGTGCTATGTGATATGAGAGCAAAAACTGATCACTGATACTTGATAGTGTTAATGTAGCATTCATGTGAATGTATGAAAACATACACTCACATGTTGACTTTCAATACTGTTACAACAGTTTATCATTCCAACACATTTCAAACCCACTTGTGAATCTGAAACAATTTCCTTTTAAAATTAGTAGGCTGGTAACATATGCTTGACTACTGTTGTTGCATTAGGGATCTGTTTTGCAGGGTAACACAAACACTTAGGGCCAGATTTATACCCCGCTCACCTGAAAACATGCGGCGACGCAGACATTTGCAGGATGGTTATTTGCATCATGCTGAGTAAATTTGGCCCTAAAATACCGGCAGGGCATTCAAATGAACTCGCTGCGGCTGTGCTCATTTACAGAATTAGTCTTAGTAAATACCCTGCTAAATTGAAAACGTGGCGGCGCAGAAATTTGTGGCCTGGACGGTCATTTTAGTAAATCTGGCCCTTAGAATACACATTTTTTGTTACCTTTGGACAGCCAGATTTTCACTGGTGGTCCAGGGATTTCTTTGAACCTTCATGACCTCAAGTACCTAATTTAAAAAAATGTAAGCTTAACCTTGCACAAGGTGTCCTGTATTCGTAGGCAGAGAGAATAATCAGTTTTTGTTTTTTCATTGTGATATCAATGTATTCCTGTGTGCCGCTTTAAGACAATTGTAATGATGTGTCACATCAAAGGTTTCTCTGTAAGCTATCCTCAGTGGAAACCAGACAAGCCACACTTACAGTCCAGCAAACCTGTTTAATCGTGGCAGAACGTGGCAGGGTTCAGAGGAGGTGCAGGGGAACTCCATGTCTAATTGCTTTTTGACATCAAGTTTCACAAACGTCAATACCGCCAAACCCTGATGAAAGCTATGAGTACTTGCCATGGCTGCCTTATTATTAAACCCCCAAAACACAATGGGTAGCCCAGTTAAGAACAAAGGATTAAATCTGTCCAATCACTGCTGTTGGATTTCTGCTGATGTGTAGTTTCTTCTTTGTTTATTTGCTGGAGAATGCAACGCCCTTATCCACATCTCCATGAATCAGCCCTGCTGGATTACAGCATATCTATTTTCCTCAGCCTGGCCTCTGTGACAATGCTGCTCATATCTCCCAGCAGTTACTGATCACTGCAGGATTACAGTGTCTTTTTGAAACTAGAGAGGCACTTCTATAAACATACTGTATTATCGACAACGATGCTGCCAATTTTCTATCAAAAATCTTAATCATGCAAAACTTTTCATGGCTTTTTAAGGCACTTTGTACCTTCCACTGTTGAGGTTGGGGTTATGAGCCTGTAAGTTCTCACATTGACACCAGTGTCACTGAAAGAGGAAGATGGACCCTAAATTTCATACTGGCAATTTTAAGAGGCTAAACTCTACCAGCATGCTAAGGCTGATATGATTCTATTCAATAGTTTAGTTATGTTTGCTTTTCAAATGAGATCCTCTTCAGAGATTGACAGCTCTCTTACACCATCTGTGAGTGACTGTAAATTTGCTGCTGAAGCCTGAATTTTGCTTTACCGTCTCTCATTTATAAAACACATATGCCTCACTAAAGTAGACACATCAGCCAAGCCATTTTTTTCAACTGAACTATAGGACCCTCATTAAATGTACCCAAAATATAATTTTGATGTTAATGATGTTACGTTAGTGATGTTACCTATTGCAGATTGATTTGTGATTAATCAGTTCACAAACTGTGAGAGGTTTTCCTTTAGTTGTGCTATATCAGGTATAAATCCTCATCTTCAGATGAAGCTACCAGATTGGTCATACTGACTGTGAGGTCATTTCAAGCTTTAATTAAAAAACAATAACTGCTTATCTACATTTTTTCCTCACGGTTATAAAAGACAGATTTCATATAATACCATGTAACTTCTTAGTGCAGAGCAGCTACTGTTCCCACATTTAATGAAAAGTTAATAGAATTTCCCCACAAAATATCCGAGACTCTCTTTAGTCAGTTGTATCAATGATGTCATCGTCAGACAATCTGACTGAAAGGACCAATACCAGCAACCAACACGTGTCCTCTTCCAAGGTAGAAGATGAACACAACAGTTATAAGATTTGTTTGTGGTATGTTTAAGCACAGCAAACAGTAGCAGTAGAAAAGACTAAAAATGACTCTGTCACATCAGTTTTGCCACAGGAGCTGACAATAGCCACTGGTCGTACTGGACCAATAAGTACTTCAGCAGCAGTATATTGAACTGAAAAAGGGTGTGTTTTATTACAAATCAAGATAACTTTTCATTTTTAGAATCATTTCTGTCATATTTTAATTGGTACCTAGCCTTGCTTTAAAGTAATTTTGTAGGGTATATACTGTTAATCGACAGTCGAAACCATGATCATTAAGTGTCTGATTGGCTGATGGAAATGACATGGGAGAGGACAAAGTTCTTCATCCCAGTGGGGCAAGAGGAGAATGTGAAGAAGGAATGAATGAAGAATTTAAAAGCATTATATACACCATAGGCAATACTGCATAAACCAGCTAAGATGAGAAAAGAAGGTCAACATAAGGTGGTGGACACATTAAATGCATAAGTAGCCTATTTAATCGTGCAGTCTATTATTGTCTACAGCAGCCTTTTATTACTTCTGCATTTCAGTAGTGTTTAAATGATGGTATTATACTTTGTGTTGTCACTATTCCCCATGTCAGAGCCAATAGTAGCGCACACAGGACCTGGAAACAGGTTAGTTAAATACAAACATATTCGACAAAATGCTATGTCTTCCCCTACCATTAATAGAAATATTAGTATTAGCCTGGTTCAAATCATACCTAGCGGACAGGCTTCACTATGTGTCCCTCGCCGGATGCAGATCAGCTTCAGCCCCTGTGAAACAAGGTGTCCCCCAGGGCTCTGTCCTCGGTCCATTTCTTTTCACCACCTGCCTCCTCCCCCTCAGTCAGATCATCATGAAACATGGGCTCAACTACCACTGCTATGCTGACGACACCCAGCTATATATCCACACCAAACCTTCTGCCTCCCAACTCCCTCATCACCTGTCTCCGTGAAATAAAGGACTGGATGACCACCAACTTCCTCAAGCTAAACAGCAATAAAACTGAACTCATGGTTGTGGCACCAAAGACCACCCTTCCCGAAGTCAGCATCCTCATCCTCACCATTGACGGCTGTTCCCCTTATCTGAAGTCCGTAGTCTTGGGGTCCTGCTTGACCCAACCCTCTCCTTCGACTCCCATATCAATTCGGTCCCAAATCCGCCCTTTTTCCACCTCAAAACCATTTCCCGTCTCCGCCCCTCCCTCTCTGACCCCTCCGCCAGTGCGGGCGTGGCCTGCCGTTTTTGCCCTG
>OMOW01102481.1:0-11281 GCA_900312555.1 Lamprogrammus exutus | reverse complement strand
TGTGTTATATGGAGGATGGACACATTATTCATGGTTTTGTGTTCTAGTTTTACTTCATCGTGATGACCTGAAGTTTAGTAAAGCCGGAGCTCTGATTTACAAGGTTTTCGTTCCAGTGTTGAGTGATGCAGATTTGGATCAGTCAACTCTGGAATTACACAATGACTGATTGTTTAACGCCGCTAAAAGTCTGTAACCACATATTATAGAACATACGATCAAATGAAAGGCTTGTATTGCTGTAAAATGGAGAGATGACCCTTCCTCCCTCCCACTTTTATTTTGACAGGACGTTTCCTCACAATTTTATTTTGACACAACATTTCCTCCCGCTTTTATTTTGATACAACATTTCCTCCCGCTTTTATTTTGATACTTTTCCTCCTGCTTTTATTTTGACACATTTCCTCCCGCTTTTATTTTGATACAACATTTCCTCCTGCTTTTATTTTGACACAACGTTTCCTCTCGCTTTTATTTTGATACAACGTTACAATCTCTGGCGCTTTGCATTGCGGCTCATGATGTCATTACCAGCTAAGTGAAAAGCACCCTATGCAAATGCCAGACCCCCAACAATGTTTTTGACACGTTTGGAGGCAATTGGAGGAATGGCGCTCGTTGTATTGACGGACACACACACACACACACACACACACACACACTCTCCAAATATAGTAGTTAAGATAAGATTCTACCTGGACACTGTGCTTACCTCTTTCTGTTTGGTCAGTGTGTTCTCCAGTTCTTGCTCCCGAATCTTCAGCTCCTCCAGGAGTTGTTGTCCTCTGTCCCGCTGCCTAATATTGTCCTTCATTTTAAAACAAATTCACGAATTACAAGTTTGACGATCACTACTGAACCATACGCAGGCTGAAAATCGATCTGTCTGCGTCTCTACCTGAGATATCTGTTTCTCTCTCTCCTCTCTGAGCTGGTTTTCCATTTCTTCATACATGGATCGGACAACCTGATCGTGCTCACACTCTCGCCTGAAACAGAACATGAAATTGGAATAAAACAAACACAAAAAAACATAACACAATCTGAATTCAACAGTTGTACAGATGTATTCCATATGGAGAAGATGGTGGGCAGACGGTATGTTGGCGGTGACCTGCGTAGCGCTTGCTCCAGACTGTCCCTCTCTCTGAGGGAGTCCTGTAAATGGGACACAGCATGGGCCAGGATGTCTTCCAAGACACTTAGCAGCTCTGGTCTGTCTCTCTGAAGTTCACCCCATAGCGAACAGATCTCCCACTGACTGCAATACAACACACGGGCACAAAAACAACACAACGCACAACTCTTAAACAGACTGAGGACACCTTAAACAACACTTACAGTACAAAAAAACCCAAACTTCTTCTTCATGCATCTTATGCTCAATGATTCTTACTTTTTGTAGATTTTGTCGGTTCCCAGCTCGGTCACCATGTTTAGAAATCGGACCGCAGCAGGGTCCTGGGTCCAGTCCACGTGGTCCTCGTCGTCTTCTGCCTCGTCTTGACTGTGCTCTATGGTTTCGCCCCGGCCCGTCAGCTCCCCTACGCCACACAGCGAGACACACGGGAATGACACGAATACATGTTCCCAGCTGCTCCTAAAGACGTCTGAGGGATTATTAAACATGGGATATTGTAGCTGATAAGGCCTACACAAATAAGTTGACTAATCAATTGGCAGGTAATCGATGAGCAATTCTGATATTTGATTTTGTTCAAATCTCGAGCTTCTCAACTGTGAGGATATCCATTAATCAGACGAAATAATCTGTGTGAAGACGCAAACACTCACCAAGTCCTGTGTTGAACTCAGCAGGGGTGAGGAATCCATTACTCTCTCGATCGAGACTCTCAAAGACGGTGTCCAGCTGTTCAGGGGACAGCGGTAACTCTGCTTGTAGTGTCTTGACCAGAAAAAGAGGACGAATGAGATGCAAAGTTAAAGTTAAAGACTCCGCAAATGCGTCTACATTTTGTTGTTCAACCAAACTAACTGCTCACCTGCATGTCCCGCTTTGTGATGAACCCTTTCCCCTCTTTATCGCACAGGACAAACAGCTCCCTGGCCTTGTCCATCATTTCTGTCTGTGGACTTCCTGGCGCTGCTTCCCTGGCACTGGATGACGACGACGCCAGCCGGCCGTGGCTCCTCCTCGGCCTGGGGTTCCCCGCTGTGACGTTCCGCGGTCTGGGGCTCACCTCACCACTGCCTTGCCCCACCAGGACTTCGCCATCTTTCAGCCACTGAGACATTGCTGTGAAGAGACAAGAGACAGAGACACAGGGGTGGCGGAATGGGACGTACCTTCTTAGTGGTGTCACGCTTCAAAACACTTCTATCGACTTTGCCCCGGAGTCATGTGAAGGCGCTTAATATTTAAAAGGTTATTATTGTTTCATAATAACTCAAGAGCCCGAAGCATCATCAGAGACGCGTTCCCTTTCTTGATAAACTGGAATCCTTTACAAAACACTTTGGATCTTCTCTCCTACTGCTGCCAGATGTTGCTGGAAGCGTAACCTGCAGGTCCTCCCTTGATAAACATCGGGAGCAGAACTGACTGAGCCAATGTGACTTTATGACTTTCTGAGGAGTCACGTATTAAGAATGATGGAAGCTTGTTAACTGGGAACGTATTTTACACATCATTATCCAAAACTGTAATATAAGCTTGGTAGAGAACAACCAGCTGCCCTACTGTTTAAGATGAGGATAAGTTAAAGAAATCTTCACAGCCAGCAGTGTCCATGATTGTGCTCCAGGAAGAAGAGGATAGAAAAACAGGATGGTGTCATGTGAGAAGTGCTGCTGTGTGCTTGGAGGGGAGGGAAGAAAGCCAAGGGAGAGGACATGCAAATAAAGGATTTGCAATTGTTTGCATTGCCTTAACTCCAGCAATTGCATGCAATTTCACTCTTGAGAACTATGGGAGAAGTAGAAACTACTGTATCACCATAGAATTTCATAAAACAGCGATTTATGATTGATATAGACATCATATATATGGCAAACACAGTCCATATGTTAAGTTAGATGGCATTTTTACTACACAGGAAGATCATATCAGCGTAAATCACCATAAAATGATGTAAAATATTCTGGGTTTACTGAGGCCCTTAAGTCTTCCTCCATTTTTAATGAAATATTCTCCCTCTCAGCTGTCATGCAAAGTGTTAAAAGTGTTAAAGTATTACCTCAAAAGTACGCACACAAGGCTGATAGTTTCTACTACAACATCTTCAAACCTAGATTATAACACAAGAAATGGGCTAAGATTCCTGATAGGAGAGTTACGGAAACAAATTTGTGAAGTATTTTGTTTATTGAACCAAACTCACTGTTAGCCAATAGCCATGCCAAAGGTCAAATACAATAACACACCTAGCCTCACACTGTATTTTGCAAGGTCGGTGTGTGGAGCAATGTGGAGCAGGTCTCACGGACAGGGAAAGTGAGTTTATAGTCTTACAGAGATAACACATGCTTACTGCAGAACTGAAACTAGACGTTGATCAAACATTAGAGGTTCCAGCACCAGGCTCTATTATAGACGATTTGTTGCTTGAAAACATTGCATCAGCTAAACAGCTGCTATAAAACTGTATGATAAGGACAATATGGTTATATCAATAAGATTAACGGCTGAGATGTTACAAAATTTTTATCGTAAAACAATTCAACAAACTACAGTTAACTACACAAACGTATACGAGCAATGTAGCTAACAGAAGAAGCCAGATCCAACGGAATGTTCAATGTACATTAATTATGAAAGGTGCACAGAAACCCAAACATTCACAACGACGACTCAATTGTCGTTTTATCCCAGCAAAGAAAATGTGAACAAGTGTGCTGTCTAAATGCTGCACATTACTGTATCTTATATTCATTCAGCGAAGTTGTGTATAGTTTGAGTACTCACCCTCGCAAGTGTCCACTACCTTTGATCGCCTCACTGTTTAATCACGCTATAATTGGCGTTAGCCGCTAGGTGACAGTAAAGCGCGTGATATTGGTGTTTACCGTAATGTTTTGTGTAGCCCGAGAGCTACAGTTTTACATTGGTTTTCACGGTGGTTTGAATTAATGTCTACACAGCAGCTACTTTCAATTATACTTTAAGACATTAGACCACGAGAAGCTAAAGATAACGCCATATATAACGAGTGGACTGTAACCTGGGCATGATATGTCCAGAAATAAGGAATATGACGAGGAGCTGTAAGCGTGTTATTACGGTAGTAGGCGCTGCGTTACCATGGAACTTGCGGAAATGCTGAGGTTGCCGCTGAACGCAGCAGGAGAAGCTCGGTGTGCTGTAGCGTTTTGTAGCTAAAAGCGGGAATAAAATCAGTTTATTTACTTTTATAAAACTCTCCTCCATACATTTTATCCACAAAACGGCGTTTGTTAAAAATTTGGAAACCGAGCGACTTATTCAACATTCAGTAGAGCCGATGGTGAGGTTAATATTGTAGTAGTAAACTTGGCTGGGGTGAATTAGTCAAAGTATAAATCTGTGAGCTGTGCCTGTGCCAGCGAAGTGATAATTCGGAAAATGAGACAGTGAAACCTCGGCCAGCGAGGCTATTATCCGTCTCCAAGATTATGTTTAGGATTGAATGCACGTCACAGGTTAGATTAAACCTCGAATGCGTCTTTAGCAACAAGCTATGCCTCCATCAAGTGCACGCGTTGTTGAAGCGTAGATAAAAAACAAACAACCAGAGGAGACGGTGAAGCTCGGTGGGTTCAGGCCGCCAAAGCGCCGGTGGTTGTGCGGGGTCAGACCCTGAAGATGCTCCAGACTGGAAACTATTCCCTGGTCCTGCTGATCCAGACGACCCTGCTGGCCTATGACCTTTTTGTTAACGCCTTCAGTGAACTCCTGAGGGGGACGCCGGTGGTCCAGCTCGTTCTTTTCATGTAAGTTACCAAACCACTGCTCAAAGGATGATGTTTGATCAAACCGATCAGTTAACCAGCTGATAAAACACTGATTACAACAGGCGTCCTATTATCCATTTCATATTATATCATTCATGCATCACCTCATAAATTAATATCTATGTTTTTTGCTATAAATGCTATCATTTGATGTAAAGGCAGTTTTAACACACTGTATAGTGTTGTGGTGAATGAATCGAAACAAACAAAAAAATACATTGATTGGCAAATAATATCATAATTTTGGCCATACGCTAAATTCTTAACTTACGTTTCACTGGGACAAAGGTGGACCCTCATATTAGGGTTGAAAAACTGCAAACAGCAGATGTGATGATTAAACAAAGAATTATGTCATTTAATGACGTAACTCTTCATCATTAACAGTTGCTAGAGCTGTGCATTATGCAGGTGATTAATATGAATTTCCGAGTTTGTTCATGTTTATTATCCTTTAAGCAGTTAGTGTCAGTTAACTTGGATGTCTGCTTTGTAACTAGTAATCAAAATGCCAAAGCCTTGACTTCAACATTGTCTATCTCCTATATACATGTACTGTATATATATATAACTTTATTATTTGATTAACGATTTACAGTAAATCCCATAAATATCTCAGCTTTCAGTTTGAGTTATACCTGTGCTTTACATCAGTTCATTCTTTGCACCACTCCTCACTACATTGTCAAATATCAAAAACAGAAATACTAACAATATACTGTATATTCTTACAACTTGTTTCCAGAATGCAGGACATCGCAATCTTGTTCAACATGATCATCATCCTGCTGATGATGTTCAACACTTACGTGTTTCAAGTCGGCCTGGTGTCCCTGCTGCTGAAGCAGTTCCGGGCTCTGATGCTGTTCTCGTCCCTTTACTTGACCCTCAGCATCTGCTTGCACTGCTGGGTGTTGGTATGGTCTGCTTAAACCAAACTGTATCTGACATACTGAGTATTTTCACGCATTTAAATTCAAAATCACTGTTTGTTAGTGAAATATTTATCAGTAGCATCTACCTAAAGAATAAATCGTGTCTTTAATCAGAGAGCTTTGAGTGATGCTTGCTTCAAACTATATCTAATGCCTTCCTTTTTTCCCGTAGAACCTAAGATGGCTGGATTCTAATCGTTTTGTATGGACAGATGGCCTTCAAGCTCTCTTTGTTTTCCAGAGAACAGGTAAATGGTTGATTAGACCACCAGTTCAACCAATCTAACTGTGTATTATCTTTGATACCATGAATAACTGCTTATTATTTGTGTTTACAGTGGCAGTGTTGTACTATTACTTATACAAACGGACAGCTGAGTATCTGGGAGACCCGAGGCTCTATGAGGCCTCTTCATGGCTGCGCGATGCCTTTTCCAGAGCTCGTCAGTGAAGACGGGACCACTTTTAGAAGCCTCAAAAGGATCTGCCAAGCATGGCCCTGCTCACATCACACAGGGCGTCATCTGTTATTCTGAAACTTAGACTCCAAAGATTCTTTTACTTTTTATTTTTCTCATCTTATTCAGAACTTTGAAAGTATCAGTATTAAACATGTATAATTAAGACGGTGGGTCAGTATTACTGCTGTACCACTTTTTGTACTGGCCTTAGTAGCTAAGCAGGAGGCCACTTAGAATAGTTACAGGAGTGAGTCTGATTAACCAATGAGGCCTTTGTTTATCAATGTAAGTAGCAGAGTAAATGCCACCAGATTTATATAAGAGCCAAAGCTTCCCATTGAATGTTTTCCTTTGAATATTTGTTAAAGTACTACATGTAGAAATGGCTCGACTTAAAAGTTCTATTTTGTGTCAAAGAAATCTTTTACGTTGCCTGATGTAAAGACTAGTTTGTATTGTTCACAATGTCAATGTCATCAACATTTTGCCAATTTGATTTTATACAAATTTGTTTTTCTGTGCTCAAGCTGTATTTATTAAATAGTCCTTATGTAATCGTGATGTAATCCTTAATCACAAGGGTAGTCCGTATTATCCTGCAGACAAGGCGTGGCAGACTGCTTTATTTTTAACCTAAAGATTAATCAGGGATTGAGGTTTAAGGTGCCACTAGTGAAACGCTCACCAGAAATAGCATCCTGCCTGTCTGATATAACTTATTCTCAACAGGTTACGACCTTGTACAGGAGAGGTTTGGTATTTTATCAATTATGATATAACACAAACTTGCATGCAACTATTGAAATCCCAGATGCAAATCATGACAAAGGCAGCAGCTATCAGGGTGATCACCAAAAAGACGACGCCAAAGGTTTTACAAATTCCTCTTTAATAGTCAAAACAAAGTCCATGTGATCCCAAATTATTGTCAGTGCAGTCTGATCCAAAATCCTGATCCTGTTTGTGATGTCATCCGATCCACTGGAATGTGTCTCATTTCTTAAACACAGTAAAACTGGAGAGAAAAGGGAATAGAAAGGGAACAAAATGATGAATTTGTGACGTTTCAAAAACATTTCAATAATTGATGACAGACAAGACTTTTTTGACAAGACGACTTTGAACGTACCTTCATTCATACATAGATGCCAACCCACAGTAGTAGGAATAGCACGCCAAAGCCCATGAAAAGTGAGGCCACAAGAGAGATCAGCAGCTCTTTGTACACATCCCTGGTGTATTTTGTCGACGTCACCTCATAGCTGACATGAAGTTAAGGCCAAGTTGATACAAACGTGCAAAAACCACATTTTGAAGGAGGCTTATTGTGTCCTTAGTATGATATACTAATTTGATTCTGCATATTATTTGTATTTTGCATTTCTCAACTGACCATAATACAAAACACAGGCCTGTCTCACACCAAGCTTTCCTAACATCACTCATGTAAACAAAGCTTATACAGCATCTGAAAACATTACAGATATCGATTTGGTCATTGCGTTGTCAAGTCATTTTAACTGCGATGCTGCACTCTAAGCTTGTGTTTGATGTTTGGTAATGATGTACAACAACAAGACGACTTTTGTCTGGTCCTTGGCGTTGACATATAGTCTAACAAGAGAGCCAGTTCATATTTAAGATTATAGTTAGCGGTGTTGTTGTATTGGGCTGCATTATATTGACAGCTGAGGTTACTTTTCCTTGCATGTGTACACTTGGGCAGACAACATTTTTAGAAATCTTTGAAGCAAAACAGTCCAAATAGATGTTGGAGCTTTCCACCCTCATGACTGCACCATCCTATCAACTGCATTACCACGTCAATGACACTTTCATAAGAACATAAACTAGTTACAGGTACACGACACGAATCTAAATCAAATTTCGAGTATCTGAAAGCAGGTTTTGACATTCTTTTGAACAGCATTAAAACCAGCAGATCTTAAGTCTGAAGGCAGTGGCTCCATGTTTTCCCACAAAGTGTGAAGGATACACGAAGAACCAGGCAGTGAAGAACATGCCGATAGCCAGCAGCACCACGGTGAGATGGGGGAACACAGCCGGGTTCACCGGGCTGGTGTATCTGGTCATGGCCTCCAGTTCCTACAATCAAAGCAAAGTCACACACATCAGCACCACCACGAACATTTACTGTAACGAACTGCTGTAAACGCGCCGGGTCTAAAGCTTACAACGGCTGCGTTGTCAGATTTGCTTTAAGTTTAGCCGCTAGATGTTTGAGCCGACACGAGCAACTATTCTTGCTAGCGGGAATTGCATAATTTTGCCAATGAAAGTGACTGTTTTTAAACATAGAAATGCAACTAAATAGGTTGAATGGTAGATTTAAAGCACAACAATCGAGATAAAAAACCTGCACCTTACCATTTTGTTTTATAGCAATGCTCCAGCCTCCGTGGGTCCAAGAGGAAAAGGCCACGTACTGGCTATCACTTCCTGGACTTTGGGTGACGTCACAAGGTTTTACCCAATCCCTGAGTCTGGTCTTTCAGGCTGACAAAAGGCCTCCCAGCGAACCCTGAGCACAAAACCATATTTTCTTCCAAACGTTACCTATTATAGATATTGCAGACATAATTTGGTAGTTTAATTGAGATAATATTTGTTTAAATTTCATCAGATCATCAGTTTTCTCTTTTAATTTTTAATGTATATTCTTTAACCCTGATATTTCTTCAAAATATCCCATATCAATTGGAAATCTTGATACACAGAAATAAAACATGCGAATTTTAAAGTATTTTATTTGTCTCCATATTTAAGTTTATGTGTACGTTTCAATGAGATGAATTTGGTCCGCCCGAAAGGCCAAACCCAGGGCAAAATCTTGAAATAACTACACAACTGCTTATTGTTGTTTTTCTGCCCTCTAGTGGACGAAGTGAGAAACTTCATTTGACAGAACTGGGATCATCAAACACAACAGGATGTTTAATCACAATTTTATTCACTGCATGCATTCATATTGTTACAGCATAATTTTGACAAAGTCTTTGAAAATATAATGATGACGTGGTCTAATAAAACAAACAAACAGGGAAGACGGTGGTGAAGTACAACAGAGTAGTGATATTAAAGCAGTACTGGTATTAAGTACACAACAAATATTAGTGTTGTGACTGGCATTTTTAGCTTGAAAAATTGTACTACAATTAAAATTTTGAAATGTTTTGTGCGTGTGCGTGTGCGTGTGCGTGTATGTGTCTGTGTGTGTGTGAGAGAGTAATATGTAAATGATACACTGCTTATTAATGCTACACTGCTTATTATTCTTTTCTGTCCAACAAGTGAAATGGGCTCCAATATCTAAAAGTTAATATATTACCGATATTACAACAAAAATATGAGCTATAAAACAAAATGATAAAACACATCAGGTAAAAAGGAAAATTAGTCGTTACAAAATTAAGCTATACAGTTACTTGTAATGCAGTTATGCCAGAGTGTGTGAAACCAGCTGGGTGCACTGGACAGAGCAAAAACAGTTCATATATACAGTGCAAAAAGTGCTAGAATGGTTTCATTATGCTAGCTGGTGCATTATAAATAAGCTAAAATAACACACTGTATACACTGAAGTCAAAATAATCACATTGAAAGCATTGTACAATGTCTTCATATTATTGAAAGTACTATAACTAATTTATATCATGGCTGTTTTTCCAATTTAATCAGGATTGAGATTCACTATCATGGCTTTCCAGTCTGAATGCAGACACCAACACTGCATACAAAGAGTGAACTCAAAATTAACTTCAACAATGATGATCAATGCGTGTTTGAGAGTGTGTGGAGAAAACACAACAAATAAAACAGAAAATAACAGTTTACATTACACAGTTCAGATATATTTATATCAAAGATGTTATCACATTCCACGTTGTTATTTGGCACAGGTAAATAGTTTAAAACTCCCAGAGAAATACATGAAACAGTCCAGTGTATGATATCATTATTCTCTGTGTAATGTGCACAAATGAAGGCATGTTTCTCTCAGCTTTATGATCAAGTCGTTAAAATGGAATTAAGAGTTGAAGAAGCGTCTGAGATGTTTCATATTTGACAGCTGATTGGCAATGCAGCTGAAATGATATGCTATTTTTCTTCTTCTACTTTTTTTTTTTGTGCCTTACCAGCATTCTGTCCAGTTACCAAACTACAGTGTAAGCTATTCCAGTGTTTCTTGAGTATTGTCAGTGTTGGACATAAAGTAATTCCGCTATTAGACGCCAAAAGCTTTCAGTGTTTCTACACTAACAAGCTTGTTTTCCAGTGATTTAGATCCTCGTCCAGTCTTATCACAGACACCCAGTGAATCTGCTTCTGAAAATGAGCTCGACTCAGAGGGACCTTTGTTTAGAGGGTGACGATCAGGGCTTTGTATAATGTACACATACAATTTGATGTTTCATTCAGTGTAGCTGAGATATAAATACTACACATTATTTCCGCCTCTGTACAGTGCACAGTCAGATGCTGCATGAGGAGACAGTGAGTAATTTAGTCATGCAGACTGAAACACAAACGTGCCACTGTGGAGGAGTGCCCAGGATTTGCCAGTGTGCACTACTGAGGTATATTCTGAATGTGGGTTTCAGGAGAATCCAATAATCTCCTCTCCAGTGTTTACAACTATGGGAAAGTATTTCTTGTTTTCACTTGATATTGGTTTCAGTGTTCAGATTGGCAGGATTACAGAGCAAAACAAAAAAAAAAGCACAGCGTCACCTCGAATATCTTCTTAGCCTGCGCTTCATTTGGAAAATTCAATTCTAAAAAGTGATCGTGGCGTGAGTATAAAAAAACAAAACGCTTTAAAGTCATGGACGTTACTTGTTCGCGATAGCAATTAACACAGTGACACAACACAGCTTTCATTTACAGTGACGCTCCACTGACATCCTGCAA
>OMOW01102477.1:0-12887 GCA_900312555.1 Lamprogrammus exutus | reverse complement strand
ACCTTTTTTGATCAGATTTGGTTTGATATTTGAATACAAAATTATTAAAAGGTCAAAACAGAGTCACCTGGTTCTTAAAAGTGTATTCTTTATTCCAGATGCTGATTACAGCCAGTCAGATCCAGTGGACCTCTGATGTCACTGAAGCTCTTAAAGACGGCAAGGACAAGTCTTCTCTTAAGTCACTGAGGAAGAAACAGGTTAGATTCAGTATTTAATTCACAGTTTTCACTTTTAATTAATTAATCAGTATCTTCTCCTTGTTTATAGAGGTTCTGGTTGCTGACAGAGTATTACATAGCTATTATATCATGTATACATAATATATATTCACCCAAATCACACACAATCTCCCTCTGCAGAGAATGAAACTGACTTAAAATCCTCCTTCTAAGGTGATATATTTAACAGTAATATTATGTAGAAGGCCTTGCATACTGAATTATCTTGATTCATTCTTTCTTGACTTTCACTAGCACTGTTTGGAGGCTTTTTGGACTGTATGGGCTTTTGAGCAACTTGAGTCTTCTCTACAACTTAATTTCTCCTTCAGGTGTCCATGCTTCAGTCCTTTTCGGAGGCCATCCGTGGCAACCTTTCCAAAGTCATGCGTCTAAAAATTGTAGCGCTGGTCACAGTAGAGGTTCATGCCCGGGATGTCATCGATAAGCTGGCCAAGGCAGGTTGCAGTGACATCAATGCCTTTGAGTGGCTTTGCCAGCTACGACTGTACTGGGACAAGGTATGTATTGATGGATGTAAGGACGAAAAGGAGGCACAAAAAAGCAAATATGGAGAAGAGGAAGGGGGTAAAGACACGGGAAGTCAGTGTTGAGAGAATTCAGAAAGAAATCAGTAGGCCCGCATAGTGGTTTTGGCTTTCAAATAATGAGGGGCCTTTGCCTCTATGTATGTTAATTGGCCTCCAGACAACCACATGGCACTCCACTGCACACTGCCTGTCCCTCTGTGATCATCTTATCTTATTTTAAGGCATATTAAAGAGGAAACTGACTACACACATTTTCATCAAACTCTTGATCTTAGATATGTCAAGTGATGCCTCTGAAAAAAGGTTCTTCATGATCCATGTGTCTCTTAGAGTGTCACTGTAGTTCATCTGCCGTTTCAATGCTACCTGTGCTTTTCGCAAGTCAACGCTTTGTCTTTTTAATTTTTTTATCGATCAATCATCCTTTATCAAGTTATTGAAAACATACATAGCACATATGTGCCAATATTAGTTTCAGTTGCAACAAAGAATAAGAAATGGATCAGGCTCACTACTGATACTGAACCATTAAAATACCTGATTTTCCCTAAGTCTTGCAGATAGGCTTTAGCCATCCCTAGGAATTGCTATTAAATTTGACACCTCTGGTATAAAGTGGTGATTGACATTTATTTTGTGTTATTTCATGGTATGAGGGCCCTGAACCTAAGAGAAAATAAATCTTAAAAACTCTGAGTCTTTCGACCACTGCTGTTTAAAGCTGTACTGAGATGGAACTTGTGGGCACAGATGGATAGATTTTGTTCTAGAGAGCCTGTCGAAGTGTTGTTGAGCAAGACACTGAACCCCTAACTGCTCCTGATGTGCAGGTTGGCACCTTGCATGGTATGCCACTGCCATCAGTATATGAATGGGTGAATGTGAGGTCATTGTAAAGCGCTTTGGATAAAAGCGCTATATAAGTACAGTCCATTTACAGTCCATCTATAAATTTTTTAAACTCTTAACACTGGAGAGTGCACACCTCTGTGTTTCTGCTTCTCATGTTTTCAGTATTGAGTCAGCCTTTCTCATTGTCCTCAGCCACGTATTACTCAATTACTTACTTAATCAATTAGTTTTTAAGTTTGAAAGAGACACAGCAAACACTCACATACTGTACTTTATCTATTTCTTGTTGTGTTTGTTTTGCCAACAGGATGTGGATGACTGCATAATCCGTCAAACCAACACACACTTCAAGTATGGCTATGAGTACCTGGGCAACTCCGGACGACTTGTCATTACTCCACTTACTGACAGGTCTCAATCAGTCTTTTAGTCCGTCACTCCACCATCCAATGAACACATCAATCAGTCTGTCATGTATCAGTCAATTTATTCATTTGTCTTGTATTAGCATCACAGTTTTCAGTATCAAATACTCTAAAGACACTCCCAGCTTGGTGGGACATCAAACATAATTGGCGAGCATTATCAAAAACATCATTGCTAACACCATCACACATTTTTTGTCAATTTAATGTTTAAAGTGTTTCACTCTGTCCAGGTGTTACATGACCCTGACCACAGCACTCCATCTCCATCGTGGGGGCTCTCCAAAAGGCCCAGCTGGCACTGGGAAGACAGAAACAGTGAAGGACTTGGGCAAAGCTCTGGGCATGTATGTCATTGTAGTAAACTGTTCTGAAGGACTAGACTACAAATCCATGGGACGTATGTACTCTGGTCTGGCACAGGTATGGAATAAGAGGATACTGATGTGTGAATAAGCATAACGATGAAGATAGCTGTACAGAACTTATTTTCTCTGAAGATACACAATATATACATACATGGGGGTAGTCCTTAAAACACAGCGATACAGCCAAAAGTATCACACAACAATCTTACCCCCTACATAAACATCAGTTAACAGCCTACCTCTCACCTACCTCTGTTTGCCATTACTACAGTATTTCCTCATACTACAGTATTCCTCATTTGCATGTCTGTTATCCTATTCATAAAACACATGCTGTGCTCTGTCTTTCTTTCACACACACCCACACACACACACACAGTAGACATACTAGTACTTCCCCTCTAGGTTTCCTTTGTTAATTTGAAATGTCCACCCCTTACCACTACATGCTGGTAATGGAACACTGGTGCGATAATTAATGTAGGGAAATTTCTATGATTGAGCTTGATATCAAGTTATTGGTATTACCCCTTTTATGTGTAATGGTTTAAACCATTTCACAGAGTACTATGTTCTTATATGTTCTTAATAGTTTTGTAGTCGTTTTTTGTGTACTGTGTGACAAAACATTTGGGGTTGTTCCAGGGGGTTGAAATTGTTTGGAGCAGGTTATTAATCTGTTTTTCCACGCCCAACAGACAGGAGCATGGGGCTGCTTTGATGAGTTCAATCGCATAAACATTGAGGTGCTGTCAGTGGTGGCCCAGCAAATCCTCTCCATTCTGTCTGCACTCTCTGCTGGATACACCAAGTTCCATTTTGAAGGACAAGAGATACAGTTGGTGAAGTCATGTGGCATCTTCATCACCATGAACCCTGGTGGGTAACACAATGCACTAATGCACACACAGATGCACACAGGCACATTCATCTTTGTTCACAATTCTTTTTAGGGAACTGTATTCAGTTGCTGAACTGAGGTCAGCAAGGAGGTGTTTGCAAAGCATCAGATAATCTCAGAAATATCAAGAAAAGATGTGCTCCTGTTTAATGATTTTCTCATTGTTTTCACTAATTATATGAAAATGAATTGGGTGATTTGTTGATGTTACATAGATGCCTTAAAATCTTACCTTGTCCTCAAACTTTACTTTAAACACTAACCATGTTCCCTATGACATAGCAAGTAGACCTTATGCATAATGCGTTACTTTTGTGAATAAATTGCAAATATACAGTATAGCCCTTTCTCTGCTGACATCCTGTTCATGTTATTGGTGCTTCTGATTCTGATTTTCCACCATTTGTTATTCTCCATAGGCTATGCTGGTCGTTCTGAGCTTCCAGACAACCTCAAGTCAATGTTCAGACCAATCTCTATGGTGGTACCTGATTCTACTCTCATTGCTGAGATCATACTGTTTGGAGAGGGCTTTAATAACTGCAAGGTATATATCTTTAGGATTTTTACAATGGTAGTACCCTGAAAGAAATGAATAAGAAGGAGCATATAAGAGAATAATTACTCTGTTTTGACCTTATCAAAATATATCGAAACATGCTACTTAGGGTTCATGACTGTTGCAGGGAATGTGCAGTATAGTGTTCATATTACCATCTGTGAACTGAACTAATAATTCAAGTGGATTCACTGTATGTTATCCACTCGAAAATATCCTAAACCTGGCATATGGACATGATGTCTGGAAGATGAATAGATATGATTCTATTGTAGTTAATACTGGCTGAAGCGTTGTTGTTCCTTTTGCTTTTGTGGTTTCTTTCTGTTGAGACATTGGTAACAAGGCATTGTCTGTGTGAATTTCGCCTGGGTCCTATTTTTGCACTGTGCTCACTTTTGGATGGATGGTGATTTCTTAAGGATATCTTGCAGCATTAATGAAACGTGACAAACTCATGTGTTCACTGATGAAGATGCAGTATCATTAAATCAAAGAGATGGGTTCTGTAAAAAACTTGTTCTTTTAAAAAAAAACAAATTCCCTCACTGTTATTGTATCAGTTAAAGTGCTTCTAGTTCTTACTGGAGGTGGCTGGAGTCTGAACTGAACATCAGCCAGTGTGGGTGTTAATCCATCAGTTTCCCTCCTGCTTTCTGTCTCCTTTCAACAACACATACCTGTCGTAGGATTAGTGTCAGTATAGTGGTGGGTGGAGTCAGGGCAGCTTTTAATAATGGCCAATCACATCAGCTCCTCTGAAAGCAGAAAACTGTGTGTCAGTAGAGTATAGACTGGTGTTTTTGAAAAGAAAACCTATTAACTAGATACTGCTCCCCTATTATTTGTGTATGCTCCCTCACTTTCTCTCTCATCCCTCTCTCTACTCCTTAGCTTCTGGCTAAGAAGGTGTTCACCCTATACTCCCTGGCAGTGCAGCAGTTGTCAAAACAAGACCACTATGATTTTGGCCTGCGCGCTCTCACCTCCTTACTCCGCTACTCTGGAAAGAAGAGGCGTGCTTGCCCAAATGTTCCTGATGAAGAGGTGGCTAAAGATCATTGTGATTGCTTTTGATAACTCTTTTCTTTAGAGCTTAAGAGCATGTATGAACAAACACGGGTCAGATTTTTCAATTTTTAAACGTGTGTAGCCAATTTTGAAAAGCTTATTTGTGGTTTGGAAATCTAACCCAAGCTACAGTATGTCATCACACTGCCAAATGCACATTTAGATCAACCAGAATATTTTAATTACTCCTCATCCCTTAAAAAAGATACAAGCTCTTTAAAATGAAGTGAAATTATAAGTGACTATGTCCTTGTGTCTCTGTTCTCAGGTCCTGCTGATGTCTATGAAAGACATGAACATTGCTAAGCTGACCTCCACTGACCTGCCACTGTTCAGTGGGATTATCCAGGACTTGTTCCCTGTTACAGAGACTCCAATTATAGACTATGGCAAGGTAAGCTGTCATTATCAGTATTTCTGTAGAAAATACTGTCTTTGGTTTGTTGTATTTGACTGTATGCCATATATATTTGTCTCTCTACAATGATTTTGAGTGCCATGCTTTGTTTTTGGGTCAGTTTTTATAATTACACCAATTTCTGCCTTCCTGGTCTTTTGAAATTTTGGCCAGCCCCTTTAAAAATCTCCACTGTTTGTCCATGTTTGTGTTGCAGTTGAAGGAGGCCATAGAAGTGGAGCTTCGTCAGAGTGGTTTGCAGGTGACTCCCTTCACTGTGACCAAAGTCATCCAGCTTTATGAGACCAAAAATTCCAGACACTCCACCATGCTGGTGGGGAAGACAGGAAGTGGAAAGACTGTCACCTGGAGGACCCTGCAGAGTGCCCTCACTGCCCTGCACCACAAGGGAGAGCCTGGCTTCCAGCTGGTTCAGGTAAATGGTGTTGGAGGGATACCCTGGAAAACACAGTAATTTACTGGATAATGGTGCTGCTTTATTCACAAAGGAACTTCTTCGGTTCCCGCTTCAAGGAACCTCTTTGGTTCCCACTTCATCAGGATTGTGTTCATCACTTTGTCGTATTGTTTTTCCTTACATTTTGTTGTGAATGCTGAACAGTGATTTTCTGACATGTTTCTCATCATGGTATTTGTATAATATTGCAGGGACTGTTTCATTTGTGAAGTTTTTCTGCAGTTTATTTTGCCACGACTTAGTCTGTCCATCCTATCTAGGCCTTCTCCAAGTAAAGGGGAAGAGATTTGTTAGGCTGTCACAGGTGATGACTGCTCATAGTTGCACACTGTCTGTGGAATATTCTTAACACAGCCATATCACATTTTCACTTCAACTCACTTTCTTGTCTGCTTTTGTCTCATTGTGTCTCTTTTTCCTTCCATGTGTTGCATCTTTTATTTTCTGATTCAACAACTTGGTTTTTGTGGTGTCTATTTCTGGTCTCTATCTTCCTCACCCTGTGCCAGCCTCACCTCCCCCCTTCTCATTATCTGTCACTCTCCTCTTGCCTGACTCAGTCTCTGCTGAGATATATTATATATTCCCAATGACAAGTGCACTCACATGGCATACCTTTAAATACAGTGAAGGTAACTGCAGTATTAAGATCAGCCTTAGAGCTTTTCTTCCTTACCCATATTTTTAGTAAGCCTATAATATAATAGACTGAAAACCAATCCTTGTTGAAATGAAATCTCACATACTAGATGAAAATGGAAATTTAACTGCTCTGCTCTTATTGGTGTTC
Organism: Lamprogrammus exutus; assembly: GCA_900312555.1. NCBI lineage: Eukaryota > Metazoa > Chordata > Actinopteri > Ophidiiformes > Ophidiidae > Lamprogrammus > Lamprogrammus exutus. The sequence continues at coordinate 6,274 of OMOW01102477.1, read as the reverse complement.
TATGTCTTTTGGAATCACATCATGGGTATACTGTGGGTATATTATAAAGATGTTTTTGGTCGCAATATTTTCAACCCCAGATATCTTGCAGAGCTACTCTGACACAGCGCTAAAAATTCACACATGTATTTGAATTTGATAAGTGGATTTACAAGTTATGGGTGGAGGCTCCGTAGCTCCATTGGAAGAACTGCAGGAGCTGACATTCGCCTCCTCAAAAATGTAATTACACATCAGAGCCATGGGAGTTATGGCGACACCATGTGGAGACCACAAGATGCTTCTGTTTTCTCTGATATGCTTCTGATTGGTATTTTGTGATGTTGCTAAAACATCAGTTTCCTGTGAGAGCACTGCTTTGTATGACAACGTGAAGGAAATAATCAAAATCCTAATTCCACATCCTAATTCTTTTTTTTTTTAAATCTTCTTGTCCTGTCTTCTTGTCCTTGCCTTGGTCTCTGTGGGAAACTAGACATGTCCTCTGAACCCCAAGGCAATGACTCTGGGAGAGCTGTATGGAGAAAACAACCTCTTGACCAATGAGTGGACTGATGGAGTGCTCTCTTCCCTCATGAGATCAGCCTGTGCAGGTACTGAACAGAACACACAGGACCGTGTCATGATGTCTGAGTGAACATATTTAATTTCATTTTATTGACTTATAGAGCACCTTTCATACAGAGTGTAGCTCTGCATTAGTCACAAACTTAGTCGAAAGCACGACTAAAAAGATATGTTTTTAAATATTGCTGAAAAATGTCCACTGAGCCAGCTGGGGCAAGGACACTAAAACCAGCACTTCCCATTTTCTTTGTTGTGAATACTAAAAACATATGGTAGATCATATCCCTGAATCTCTGGATATCTCTCTTGTTTATCCGCAAAGTACCAGTTGAAAGACAAAGGAAAGTGGCACTGTTCCAAAATACGAAAAATAATTCTGGTACAAGTAGAGCATAGTGGTTATACAATTAATAAACTCTGCAATATTGGGAGAAGAAGTCTTCCAAAGATTAAGTCAGTGCAGCAAACAACGGCTTGAGAGAATAGCGCAGTACAAATAGTTTTGTGCATACTGACTGATTGAGGAACAAGAATATGGTGGGAACATAGACTACAATTTGATGGGGGAGGAGGTGGGAGATGGCAAGAGAACTGTATATAGAGGTAGTAGTAGCATGTCAACTGAAATTGGAAGTGAAATATAAGCAGTGCTTCAGAGCATGTTCTCACACACATAATTTTCTGGATACCCCATTGCCCTCTCTTGAGTCTTTTCCTTTCTCTTCTTGAACAAACTTCATCCCTACTGGAGAGAGTGGGCCGGAGGTGGGAGTGGATCGTTCCATCAAACATGTTTCTGTTCCAAGGACTAGTGGGGCATATATGATACAGTGCAAAGATCACACACAGTTACTCCTTTTTACTGCATTCATTTAATCTATTCATCAATTCAACTTCTGGTATGTCCTTATACTGTTCCATCGTCCCATCTCTGTGCCAGTTTCTCTTCGTTCGGATTTGTTGCCTTTCAATGCGGCATGCATACATTTACAATTTAGTAATTTATTCAATACTGTGGAATTTTATGGAGGGATGTCATCATGTACACCTACAATCTTAAGCAGATCATACAATCATTAGCAGAACATAGATTGAGGTATGAACGTTCCTGCCACGTATGTACTTTGTCTCTCTTCATTTGTCACACGTGCTGCTCCTCCACTCAACCTTTTAGATGAGAAACCAGATGAGAAGTGGATTGTGTTTGATGGACCTGTAGACACACTGTGGATAGAGAGTATGAACTCAGTCATGGATGACAACAAGGTGCTCACGCTCATCAATGGAGAGAGAATCTCCATGCCTGAGCAGGTGAGGATGCAACTGGAAACCTAATAAAGTTAATGGAGAATTCTGTATTCTGTTGAAGTGCATTTATAATGAATATATAGAACTAAGTCATGCATAAACAGTTGTGGAAATGACATTACCATGTTTAACCAGACAGTTTACTAATAAGAGGTGAATGAACGTTAAAGTCTGTGGGGTGTGGGAGGTGTGGTTAGTTGAATTTGAACTAATTTCTTTCATTATATGTTAAGTGTGCATTACAACTGGAACATTGTGTGTGTATTCAGGTGTCTCTACTTTTTGAAGTGGAGGACTTGGCGATGGCCTCTCCGGCTACAGTGTCACGCTGTGGGATGGTGTACAATGATTACTCTGATCTGGGATGGAAGCCTTTTGTTCAGTCTTGGCTGGTTAAACGACACAAGGTGCAACACACTTCATTCACTGTGACTTTTTTGTGCTACATTGTTAAAGTGTGAAAAGGTTTTTTGACCTGAGCATTTCATTTATAAAGTCTCCCAATTTTGCAGATGACTGCAATAGTTCAATAATCTTACTATGACTAATGATCATAGTTCATTTGATTAGCTGAAAATACATTTTGGCAAGACGTAGTAAAATATAACATTTCGAAATAGACCTTCATGGCTTGCTGCATGGTTCGGTGGCAAAAGGTTAAAAAAAAGTTGAAATCAGAAGTATGATATTTACTTTATGTCAAAAGGTATTTTTAAAAAGCTGGTATTTTGGAACAGTAGACAAATATACTCAAAAACTTGAAACATTGAACCATGTATGGCTGCAGTGTCTAGACTTGGGTATTGTTTTAAAATAAAATTAGAAGAAAAGAAAATAATCTTGTTGTTTTGCACCTTTTCCCCATTTCTTTGATCTCCATTTATTTCTGCTTTGTGTTGCTCCGTCTCTCAACAGGCCGAGGTGGACCACCTAAAGCGTTTGTTTGAAAAATATACAGAAAGCACATTGAACTTTAAGAAGAGCAGTTGTAAGGAGCTTGTCCACATCACTGAGCTCAATGGCGTCTCCTCTCTCTGTCGTCTATATGACTCTCTGGCCATGCCCAGCAACGGGGTACGACAAGTAGACTGTAAACTCTATTAAAATCTCTATTGGCTATTATTAATGAGCATACAGCCTTTTTGGGTAACTGAACATAAAATATTATGTTTGAAATTAAGCCCTCAATATTAGTATTTGCTTTTTTCATTTGTGATTTTGTGTGTTAAAATAAAGAGGGAAAGTAACAAAATTGCTCTCATGTATCAAATATAAATATTCAATATAAATATATTCCATATTCAATTGAGTATTGTCACAAAATCCCAACATAAATGGTGATAGAATTTCTTGAAAATCTAATTATTTTTGTTCCTTTCTCCAGGTGAACCTATCAGATACAGAAAACTTAGGTCGGGTGGTGGAACTTTGGTTCATCTTCTGCCTAATCTGGTCTATCTGTGCCTCAGTTGATGAGGACGGCCGCAAGAAGATGGACAAATTCCTACGGGAGATGGAGGGCACCTTCCCTATCAAGGTCTTCTGTAGAGCGTACTATTTATTACACACACGGTGACATATACCATAACACTGCTCCCCTGTTAAGTAATTTGTCCTTTTGCAACATTGCAAATATTTCTGACATGAGAAGACTTTCAACAGAACACTCGCTAACAGGCAACTATAATGCTGTAAGACATGCAAGCCATACCTTATTATTGCATTCTCATCTAGAATTCAGTGAAAGTTGTGCTCTATAGAAACTTTGCCTGTGTCCTCATTCCTCATCATCCTTACTATTCTCTAAAAATGAGTTGAAAATGATCCATTTTAAGTTAACAATTTTATGTTTGTGATTGTGACATTATATACAATATATCTTGGGAATAACATCTCTGCTTAATGTTAAAATCTAAACTGAAATGTATTTCTTGACTGAACCAAAATTCTCTGAACAGTTACTCTGTGAAATGTTTCAGGACACTATTTATGAGTACTATGTGGACTCAAGAAACAAGACCTGGGCTTCTTTTGAGGATAAACTGCCAAAGGGATGGTGCTATCCTTCCAAGTGAGTAACCGTCTAGCCTTTTGTACTTAAATAAAATGTAAATCAGCTTGTTTGTGTACGTGTGTTAGTGTAAGAGCATGTGTGCACATGTGAGCATGCACGCCTCATACGGTGTACTTGACAGTTGAGTCAAAAGTGTCTGAGGAAAGTCTTAAATGTATGTTTATCTTTTTCTCTCTGTTCATTCAGTTATTCTCGTTACTTACCCTTCACCTCAGTTTTTATTCTCTATCTCTTTGTCTTTCTCACTCATGTCATAATTTCATTCCTCTTCTCCTGCCCTTCCAATCTGATCCCACTTTCTACTCATCCTTTAATCAATATCTCTGGCTGTCTTTTTAGTCACTTCCTTGACAATTGATCAGATACAGCTTTGTTTAAATGCTTTACAAATTGTCTCTCTTCAAAAATAATTTGCAGTTTCCACAACCACACCGACTCTCTAAATAAAAAGTAGTCACTATTCAGTAATATCTGCAGTATACCTGTTGTACTATATCTCTCCCTCTGTCCTCTCCTGCAGTGCTCCATTCTATCAGATCATGGTTCCCACTGTGGATACAGTTCGTTACAACTTCCTGGTTAAGGCTTTGGTGTCGAGTCAGTACCCAGTGCTACTTACAGGGCCGGTGGGCACTGGTAAAACCTCAGTGGCCCAGGATGTGCTGCAAGGCATGGATAACTCAAAGTGGACTGTCCTCACTGTCAATATGTCTTCACAGGTTGGTGTCGGGCGCTTATCACTAATGTCTGTGCCTGTTTTATGTTCTTGCTCTTTTTAAACCAGTTTACCATTCAGTTTAGGGAAAGTAACTTACCGTAATGTAGGTATCAAATGACACTGCATTTTGATCCTTGATAATTATTGATGCATTTTTGTTTATACCATAAAAGTATTAAAATTGAATACCCAGCTGGATTGAATCTTGAGGTTTCAATTTGAGTGGTCCATGTGTGCTCTACAGTTCATGTATATCACTCCATAGCGCTGCTTCAATGAAGAAAGGAAGGGGATGTTAATGTTATCAGACAAAATTATCTGTTTCACTAGGTTTCAGTACACACAGCCACAAATCTAGTCATCCCCTGATATATGCACACAATCTCACTCATATACCAACAGAGTCAGTCACATACAATAAGTGCATAGATCTCACCTCTCACTACTGTAAGTATAGGTTTAGTTCACAGCCTGAGATGTGGTGTGCAAGAAGAGGTTGAGAACAGGTTTTGTGTGCTTGTCTTTCTGTCTGTTTTCTGTGTGTATGTGTGACTGTGTCTATCTGCTTGACATCATGGTCGCTCTGGCTTCTATTTCATGTTGCTCCAAGGGGTCAGATTCGGGCTGAGTTTTATCAGAGCTATATGGCTCTATTTTTACCACCTGTCCCCGAAAGCCCTGCCTACCTCTTCCACATCTATCACAATTAAAACCCAACCATCCTCTGCTGCTACCTGAAGCATTCTAGCCTGGCAGCTCACTCCTATTATTGTTGTTGTTTCCTGCCACAGATTCTTCTTATATGTTTCAGGATGAGTACTCACATCTGCTTTCTCTGTCGGCCTTTGCCAACTTTCTATTCATCTGCAAAACTATTTATCAGCCTCTTCAAACTCTTCGCTCTCCACACTATTTTTTATGTGTCTTCTCCACTAATTTTATTGGCTCTTTTTTTTTCATTTGTCTTCCTCCGTTTGATTAATTGCACCCAGTTTTACAATTTTTTTCTCTTGTCAGTGCATCTCTTCTTTACTTGTTCTCTTATTTTCACATCTAATTTTAATACCTTTGCTCAAAGTCTGTTTGCATCCTGCTGTCTGAATATGAATATTATGGGTACCCCAAAATATTCAGGATGATTCAGTTCATATGTGGTTATTATTTTTCTGTTTCTAATCTAATTTGATACAATTCATTAAATAAGCATGTAAACATATGCAACAATGTGACAGTGTGTTTCTCTTTCTCTCTGTATTTCCCTCCATGTTTCCAACCCTGTCCAGACCACCTCTGACAATATACAGGCCATCATGGAAAGCCGTTTAGAGAAGAGAACAAAAGGTGTGTTTATGCCTACAGGCGGGAAGCACCTGCTGTGCTTCCTGGATGACCTCAACATGCCGGCCCATGACCAGTTTGGCTCCCAGCCACCACTGGAGCTGCTGCACCTTTGGATCGACTATGGTTTCTGGTATGACCGCCAAAATCAGAACCTCAAGTTTGTCAAGGTGAGATCATCTTGATGATGAGATGTTGCAAACTGGGTCTCTGTATATGTGTGTCTCATTTTGAAGACACTTTCACCCAAAGCAGCATACACATTAATT
>OMOW01102475.1:0-11321 GCA_900312555.1 Lamprogrammus exutus | reverse complement strand
AGACGTGTGCTCTTCCGATCTGGAACGCTCTCACCACATTCCAGCCTGCTGGTGCTCTGAAACAGAATGGGAGAAAAGACTGTGAAGAGGATGAATGAGTCCGTAATTAGGAGTGTACGGCCGATCTTGAATTAGCAAAGGAATGACAAGTGAGAAACCCAGCCTTTTATGTACAGAGAGAGCAGCGCGTAGTGAGTGGGCAGTACACAAGTCACAATGGTGTGAGCTTCATTAAACAAAACAAAAGATAACATGTAAACACTGTGTAAAATCTATACTAAATTGTAACGTGATTTGTGGGGGGGAAATACAAGAGTAAAAATAATAATCAAACCATTTAAAAGCTTGTGCCTTTTTGATTTTTGGTTTAATCTCCATCTCCCTTTTTCTGCTATCAGAGGCTGACATGAGTGAAGAGAGCCACATAATTATCACGGTCAAGATGTTCACCAGTGCAAAGCCTATAACATGTCTGATGACTCCCAGAAGAAAAGAGGCCACCAGTATTATTGCAACTTTGTTGAAAATTAGTCTTTCACGGACGTGCAAACGGTCTCTTTCAAAAGCAATTACCGGGTAGATTTTCTCAGCCTGTATGGTTGAATAATTATTATGCATTAGTGTTAAAAAATGGCTCAGTTTCTAACAGGATAATAACTCAGTTTTCCAGCTCATGGAACATTACAGAAAATATGATTCGTCAGAGCAGCTATCATTTGCAAAATAAAAACACAAATAGTAGTTTTCAGTAATGAATAAATAAATAAATCAAAAATACAGGTATGTGTTAACGTGTAAAGATATTTCATTGACTTGGATTATATTATCAAAGAACGTTTAATGAAGAACGCTTACGTTTTGTTTTCCTGCAGGTTGACAATTGATAATTCTGTCTGCTTTATTGGATGTTATCAAAAAAAAAATCAAACTATGACAACATTTCTATCTGGTTGTTCATTCATACTCAGTTCATTACTCATAAAAATAGATAATGCAACAAGAGTCACAATGGGTCAGAGGTCCTGCAGCTCATACACAGTTTTTAAATCTTGTAGCTCTGTTCAAAGTCTGTGCTGAAAATGATTCTGTGACCTTTCACATTGATGTAAAAGCTGAACAGCCTTCTGCTTAGTATCATACAAAACAGAAAAGATTCTGGGGTAATTTCAAACACACAAAACTATTCATAATGAACAACATCCACATGGGAATGTAGGTCTCACATTAGCAGAAAGCCAAACACACTAAAAGGTTTTGGCTGTGCTCATGCTGGATGGTGAAACCGGGTGACGAATGACAAGATTGTGATTTTTGCCAGTTTGTAGCCACCCAAGTGTGGGTGAGGAAAAAAGGGCCCTGTAAAAACATTTGTTGAGAAGTATGAACCATAAGTCATTCCTTGTTTGTTATTTTAATCAGCCTATCATAACTTGTTGGAATACGTGTTGTTCTTATTCTCTACATTCTGTAAATATGTAACATTTATATATACAGTATATACTGTGTGATTCTTCACAGCAACTTCTTTAATTCAACCATGTACTCTGGTTTAGATTGGCAAAGTACCATAATTTAAAGTTGTGATATTGACAAACCAAAACCTGATTTTTGTTTATATAGGTTATGCGTTCAATCTGTTAAACGAATATGCTGCAAAATAAAACTTCAGCAGTAAATATAGTGAAATCAAATTTACTTTAGATTCAGAGCGCTCCACACTATTGTCACAAATCATAGTTTTTACGATAATATCAACTTGTTTAAGGTTTAATGAAATAATCTAATGTAGCTGATCCTCTTGCTAATATACTCACCACCCCTCTAACATTAAGCCCTGGCAAATATTACAGTGATGACACAGATACAGTAGATCACATCAACACATATGGCCACTGTCTCCTCTGACATACCGGGGCCTGATGGATGATGACTTCTCAGCAATTAAAATCAGTTCTGCTCTTTCAGATTCATAACAAATTGAGCATCCTGTCCACAGGGAGCCTTTTAAGTGATAAGCTGCATTTATTTCCAAGGTACTATTCTTTCTTGGTACAAAACTGGATGTCTGTTAAAGCTTATTGCTAAACCAGACCTCTGCATGCATTCCCATTTCCCCTATACTGACCTTTGGCCCAGTTTATTGAGAAAAATGTGAGCCATAAAATGCGCAGAGAGAGGAGGCTTATGATAAAACAAAGACGCCACAGATGATTTCAATTAATATATTGTATCAAAACAATGTGTAGGTAAGAGACAAGGGCTGGGAGAGAAGTCATGATGTTCTCATCTGGGAAACTACATTTATCATATATGCTTGTGTCTTGAGCTACTTGAAGTTGCTTTTCCAGATAATTCTATTTTTAGGTAAATTGTTATTTTTGGAAGTTGGAATACACAAAATAACTTTATTTTTTTGTATACACTTACTCAAAAAAGAACAGCAGTTATCCCTCCCTCCTTGTTAACTCCCAAACATTCTGAAGAGTTTCATTTCACTTCTCTGCCTTCTATCCCCAACAACTAGAATGGGTGGTTTTGTTCTCTCTTGTCTTTTGGATAAAAACAAGTATCAGATGTAAAACCGCAGCCACCATTTAACAATATTTACCCCCCGCCCAAAGCTCAGAGCACTCTTACATCTGGCAAAATGTTTAGGATGCCTGTACAACACATAAACAAAAGCCAGGCTCACATTTCTTGTGTGTAAACAAGCTCTTGAGAATTCGACGTCTGACCAAAGAGCAAACATAATTGCCTTTAAGTATGATGCCTAAAGTAGAAAGGCCGATCTTGTGATTAGAATGGATGATTACATGGTGAAAATCTATAATCATCTTGGATAACATCTGCACAACACCAGCGATCCACATTGGCTCAGTGCTCAGTCTCATGCTTCTTTAGACTGAACCCTACAGACCAGTAGCTTAGAATGTTTTCCAAGGCTCATGTTTTTGCATAATGTGATTGCGATTGGTTAATTTGTCTTCTGCTCAACTTAGACACATGTAGAGATGCAACAGACGAGGTTTAATGGTTGGATGGTGGATGGTTTATATCTTATCTGTTCAGTAGAAAGTATCTGTGGTTCAACAAATCATAGTGTTACTATATCAACCCCCTTAAAATGTGGCATCCCCCAAGTGTCCGTGCTTGGCCGAGTGATGTTCTCTGCGTACATGCACCCTCAGGGTAACAGTATTCATTGCTTTGATATAGTTTATCTAGTTGTGCAGATGATATGCTGTTATATTTCTATCATCATAATTCTCCTTTTGACCTACAGAATTCGAAAAGGTCAGTACATCTGATAAACTATATAATAACAATAATACATAGTACTTATGCCTGAAATGCTTCCTTCCTCTTCCCCACATCTGCTACCCACCTTTTTCGCCTCGGCCCTGGTCGGTTTCAACCTTTGTGACTGATTTCAAAATATAATTTTTGCGAGCTTTTTTGTGGTTAGTCCCTTCGATCTCCCGTCTAACCACTGTGAGAAGCCTCAGGTCCTCAGAACTTGACTTTTGGCTGTTCCAAGGTAAGGCCAAAAATTGAAAGGTGATTGTGGTATTACTGTTGTTGTCCCTTTACTGCTAGTGCACACTCACTCACTTCGTAAGTGTTGTTTTGAAGAATGCTTAATAAAAAGTTACTTAATTTAACCTTATTACACTTTTTCCTCCTGTCTCACATCCATTCTCATACATCCATTCTCCTCATCTGCTACCCACCTTCTTCGCCTGAAGAAACCAGGGGAAAACACACTGCCAGATTTAATGCACCGTTAAGGGCAAATTACGTCATGTTCCCTCATTCATTAACAGCGGTTACCAGCCTTTTTTTTTTTGCTTTTGCCTTGAAAGTGGCGTTACTACAGTATTTCCTCATTTACATGTCAGGGAAGCTGTTTAAAAAAAAAACCCCAGTGCCATGCAAACAATTAAGCCAGGACATGAAGACACTACAGATACACACAGGCAGGGTACACACACCGGAGGAATAATTAACATCAGAGAGGTTTTATGAATAAACTTAAATTATAGTGCCGCATATTTAGCATGACGCTGTGTAGTTTTTATGAATTACCGCCAAGTGTTAACATTTGCCAAACAGGGAGGCAGCAGGCAGTGTTGAATGTCTGTGTTTACCCTACACAATTTAAACCACTTGAGTTGGATTGTGAACAGAAGAAGGTTTGGATCATGTTTCTACTTCATAGTGTGGTCCAAGTATGCACTGTAGAAGCTGTTGATTGCGATGTTTTTTTTTTGCATAAAAGCAAAACAATATGGTTACGCCATTCACGTGCATTACTGTTATTTTTGTAACAGTGCTGGTGCCCTGTGATGTTATAGAGGCTGGCATGTGAGAAAAGTTACTGGACTGAAGAGAAAAAATATAAAAACATAAAATATATAAATATAAAAAGCTTATATTGTTCTGTTGTCTCACCTGTGCGATCACATGCTGTAGGTGTAATCTTCTTTCACATGTGGTGTCCTTCACTTAGAGCTTACACCAAAGTCTACCCAATATGGTACACAGATGTTCATTTGAAGGGTCATTTGCTGTTGATGTTTTATTAACACAAGTGTTTTAGGTGACTGCGCAAACTGTGATTAATGATCCCCTGGGAATTTCAGGAAATTGTGGTGAACATATAATTGCCGGGAAGCCTTTGTAGTTACGCATTGACAGGTCAGAGGTCTGGCAACCACTGTGGCATTTACATTAAACTGGATTGTTTGATGCTAGCGATGCCGTATTGCTGATAGTACAAGCACAGAAAAATAGGGTAAACAATGCTGATAAAAGCACCAGATATTAATAAACTGTGTGTATTGTGTGTGTGTGAGTGTGTGTGAAGGAGAAGTTCAAGTCTTTGAACCGCAGGCCTGCTTCTGCACCACCTCCATCCTCCTCCAGCATTTCCTCCAGGTGGCCGTCAATACAAATGGTGACTCTGTGAGTCAAACCATGAGGCAGCACCAACACAAAGCATCTCTTTGTCTAGCTGTTGGTCAAATCAATATGTAAAATAAATTTAGTAATGACTGCTGTACAATTGTAAATTCACCAGGTAGCCTCAGGTTATTGTGGAGAAAGAAAACGATTCACTTTGAAGGCTGAATGTACAATCTGTGATTTAAATATGGCCCACCCTGCCATCAAAAATCAAAGTACTGCAATATACTAGTACCTGCTGTTACTCTCAAATAGGAATATATCAGCAAATGGTCACAAATCCTCATTGGTCAGAACTGTGTATGGTAGAGGCAAGACAATTAAAATAATATGTTTGGGGAGTGTAGTTACTGTATGTAATATAGAATTAAATGCAATCTTATGCGTAGTCATCACTTGGGCCAAATATCAAGCACAGCTATGCCAGCAGAACGGCAACAACATTAAGGCAAATCTCAAAAACAACACATTACTTCACAACAAGTTGCTTCACGTTGAAGCAATATGTATGTGCGGATGTTGAGCGCATACATCGTGCTAAGCTTGCTCTGCTATAGTTGGTATGTTACAATTTTTTCACATAAATTTGATTTGCTATGGGCAATCAAAGGTGTAATTAACCACAGATCAACCAATAGGTCAACTTATAATTGGTTCAGACATACAGTACATCAGTATCATCTGTAAACGCCCGGATTGAGACCATTTAAATTAAAAGGGTAGATTTGATCTGACCTGATCGCTGAAATTTTATTAAATAAGGAATCAGTTTATTTTCTTCTATTAGTTTCTGGTTTGTAGTAGTTTGTATCTACAAAATCTGACTTGTTATTCGGTTAATACAGCATTCTTATCACCAACAGTATCAGCATTTGCTTCCAGAACAGAAGCCAATGAATGAGGCCATATCTGACCTCTTGCGTGACCCATCAATACAGATGCAACTCATCTGTTTATTCTACAAATCCAGAGGCAATCTACGACTTCCATATGTGTGACCGGCAATAATTTGGCTTTACACTCACAAATCCCCGAACCTATATAACACTACTCCCATCTGGACAATTATCCATTCAAGTAGGATGGAGGAGGATTTGTATTTTCAGTAAAATATTCAACGTAATGATCAACTTATACTTGTACACCGGAAGCACAGTCCCATCTTAAACATGATAAATCACATAAATGTGCATTTAATAGCTACATTTTAAATAATGGTAAATACGTTTTTATGGGAAAGGGAAGACAGTTCATTTACTATTTTTTTTAACGTATGCGAGAAAGTAAAGTAAAAGATCTAACAGACATTTAACTGTCAAGAAAAGCTAGTATATGAAGAATAACATTGTATTGCAGCAGATGCTGTAGTAGCTGTTGAGTACATACATAAATAAAACAGAGCCACCATGTTACCCAATGAACTCCATCTGTTCGTATTAGATAGCTGGAAAGAGTACAGTCGAGGAGGCTTCTTTTGATGAAGATATAATTTTATGGCTAATCACTGTGCACCGCTAAACCCCAGCACTCAATTTTAACCAGAGTAAGCTCACCACTTAATCAGGCTAAAAAGAATCGTACTGTTATTGCAAAACATGAGCAAAGCATTAAAAAAAATAGAACAACTAAAATAGATACAAAAGTAAATAAGTTTATGGGGTTTCCAAGTGTTAAGAGAAACTGGGAGAAGCTGGTAGTGGTGCTGCACAGATTATGCTCATTATTGAAAGGCCTCAAAGTCCAGTAAAGCACTGCAGCTCAAGGTCAGGAAAAACTAAGACTTCTAAATAGAAAGTAATAGCAAACTAAATCCACTCATTTGATGACATGATATGATGAATGTAAAATAAGCTTTGGCTGCTTACTACACGAGAAGCAGCAAATCTGCACTGTGCAGCAGATCTCCAGTGTGCAGCTACATGTGCAACCAAATTCAACTTTGACCCATATTTTGGTGACCTTTCCAACGAGCAACCAGTGAGGGAATAACTGAATGGGACGTAAGTAGAAGCATCAATATGGTTGAGGAGAAGTTTATCAGCATGGAGTAGTAAGACAAAATGTTAAATCCACAATTTGAGACAAAAAGAGTACAACAGAGCCACCAGGACTAATAAGCTGATAGAGTATAGTCAATGTTCATACTTGAAATGTTATGTTGGGAGCTAATGTCAAATTTGTAGATTGCAATTAGCTTTGGACTGCTGCTAATGTGTAAGCAGCCTTAACGTTTGGTACCCCTGGGCTGATGATAGACAGATATGAAGTTACTCAACTGGGAAAAATTTCATTCACCTGATGGCCAACAAGCAGTCATGGCATAAACGCTGACACAGCATTCCTGCGTAAACTGGCAAATTTATTATCGAGATTGTCAGTTTCTTTTATTTCCGAGGAATCCAGGCAGTTGAAATAGCTGAAACATAATTTGTACTTAGTTTGCCAATAAAGTTACATGATAACAGGTTTTTGCTCAGCAGCTCTTGCAGTGAATAAACTGCATCAACAGAGTTTAGCTGATGGTATCAATTGCGACTTTGTTCATTTTCTGCCCTGCCTAGTGTGATACAGAGCAGATGCAGTAGTGCGTGCTGCATGCTGTGTGCTGCGTGCTCCTTTTGGAGTTTCTTCTCGTATGATCTGTGGCCTGAAGCTACTTGCATAGATGGGGATGGTAAATCTTGACACAATCAAAGGCATAAATGCATCAATTACAATCAGGACATAATGGAGCTATCAGGCTTGTTTGAAATAGGGCTGATTTGTAAGAAGTCCTTTGGCATTAGAAACATTATTTGACAGAAATCACATTCACGCGCGAGTAGTGCACACATCACACACTCCACATGTGTTTTAAGGCTGCATCTAGACAATTCTTGGCAAATGATTAATCAAAATGTTGTGTATATTAATTGTTTTAACAGGGCCGAATGCATTTCATCCAAATACACACTTCATCATTGTCACAGACACCATCTTAGGAAACTGTTCTTCTTCCGTAGGGGTAATGGTTTGTACATGCTTATAACTCAGAGCCAATGGCCTTATCAAGAGTCTCATAAGATGGTGCCAAGTGATGATGATGGTTAAAATGAGTACACAAAAGAGACGTCAGTTATGAGAAGTAAAGACTTTGATGTCAAATAATAGATTAGTATTCTTAGTGTACAGTCCAATTTCAAAATCATAAGCATGAGTTGTTAGAAAAAGTAAGAGAGAGGAAAACATATTGTTTACATCAGGAAGAATTGCCCCCAGGATTCCTGTGACTCTCAGTCAGGCCTGTTGGTTGTCCAAACCACAGCTTTAAGAAATTTTCCATTGGAATTCATATCAGAGCAGTCAGGGGCCTCTATTTTGGAACCTCGGTGCTAAAAGTCCTGAAGCCTATTTGCAAATTACCTCCTTCACAGAAGACGAGGGTAAAATAACACATAGCAGCCTGTTCTCTGTCCAAGACTCTGCTACCTGGGTCAGCTACTGTGGGGGCCAGGAGCAGGAGGGTGTCAAGCCTGACTAACCAAACCCTACTGACGTGGGACCTGTTGCTCCTTCCACTCTAACCCACTGGTGTCCCATTTCTGTTATTATGGGAGTTTTTCATGAAAATGTCCACAGTTATTAGCAGCAGATTTTTACTGAGTTTTGACACCAGGGTATAATAAAGCAGACTGTGGTAGACTTGTATGTGGTGTCCATGCTCTATATTTGCATGATGGATGGTGGCACTGTCTGAGTGGGACAGTTTGCCTCCTCTAATGGGTCTCTGAGGAACATAATCAGCCATTCCCGCTGTGCTATGGATAAATAACAAGCTGAAGGATTCTGTACAATGGGGGGTCCAGCCAAGAAAAAGCTGACTGGCACCCTTGCGAAAAATAACTGGAGTTCCCTTTAGCAAGATAATGATCTTAATCAAGACTGAAGGCATATAACTGAAGACACACGAAAAACTTAAAATGAAGCTATATTTCTAAAATCATGGACAAGATGTCAATTTGTGTACCTTTGCAAAGCATCGGAATCCATGGTGAAGGGTCGCGTAAGGTGTGCTGGTGCTTGGTCAAACCACATATTTAGGTTCCAAACAACTTGTTCAGCAGAGTTAAGACGTGAAGAGCTCTCACGTTATGTTTGTGCTCACTGCTCCATTCTGACAGGAGGCGCTACCAATTAAACTGACAGGGCTCGGAGTGTAGATATCTGACTCTACATTAAAAGGTATTGGTTTGGATCAGCTGTATACATTGCGTTACTGGTCACGATCTGTGATAGCTATACAAGCTCTCATGGCGTGAATGAAGTATATTAACACAATTAGAAACAAGAGTATGTGTGCTGCCATTTGAAATAAATGGCTGCAGCTGTCAAGACTGTATTGATGAAATGCCTAGAAAATTATAATGTAGCAGATGGTTGGAAACAGCTAAGGAAGGAACCAGAGTTGCCAATAATAGCAGTGCCAGCCTCCACTGGCCCGCATTCCTATGAGCTCCATTAATGAAGTCAACTTCCTAAGTCTGAAATACGAGAAATGAGAAAATGAATCTGAGCTCATGAATTGAGAAATTTGAACTATTATTAAATTTTGATTTATTTTATTTTCCCTGTGTGGAGTAAATTGCTAATAGACAATATTTCAAGCAATACAATACTGAATAAGTATGGACAGTAATGAACATATGTTGGGGATTGTGAGGTAAAGTGCAGCAACAAAATCACCACAGGCCAAGATGTACAATAAAGAAGGCAGATGTTAACATGCACAGGAAACTTTGAAGGGGATGAAAAGAAGGTTTTATTAACAACAATATTTATTTAAATAGAACCCAAACCCAGCCTCTGATGATTCATCAGCCTCACAGCATGCTGCCTCCTTCAACTACAGACTACTAACAATGTACAACTGCTCCTCCTCACCTTAACTGGACCGCACCATCTGCTAAGGTAAGGAGAGGAGTATTTAAGAAAGGAAAGCATACAAAAAGAAAACAAAAAATCACAAAGGGAAAGCTATTGTCATTGTTTACCATTTAGCTATGCACATGATAAACATTAAATGCTTACACAAGCACCAACATCTGAAACATTTCAACTGGAGCAATTTTACCCCTTCAATCACTTTTGACAGTGCCCATCTACTGCTGTGAAGCTCTAATGATGCACACCTGTTTCTACTCTTCCCCCAAACGACCTGCAATAGCTTTGGAAGAACTTAAACGTACAAGAACAAACCTGAGCTCTGATAGTTGTTCATATAAATGAATCGATTAAAAGGCTAAATGTTCTGAAATGAATGATTTGACACCAGAGAAAACCTGGTAATACTCAGTAGCAGGGCCCATGGCAAGGAGCAGCCATTTTACACCAGTGAAAATGTCAAACAATTTGTGAAAACACAGAAACCCTTGGAGGTACAGTGTAAAGTGCAGTCATGCTGTAAACAGTAATTACTGCAAATCCAATCACTTACTGGGACATCAAATTTCAATTTAATTTTTGTTTGGAACGAAGTCAAACAGTTTCTTTTGCCAATTGGAGCAGTATGCCATTCAGATATATGTTTATGAAACAAAATTATCTCCTTTGCACTGCCTCTGATGTAGATATTCTTTATCTTTGACTGCTTATTTGCTCTAACAAAGCTAAAAGCCAAACAATAACTACCAGCACTACTCTCTCGTTTCCTCTCTAGGCTTGCACATATGCTGTGTGGAACTTGGTCACTGAACCCAAACGTGACATTTTCAACCAGTTCTGAGCTCGATGTGAATCTTGGAAATAATGTCCGAATCCAACTGTACCAGACGTGAACAGTCCGGTCCTGTCAGGCTCAGACAGTAACCTTGTGACCTTCTGCCTTGTGTCACTGTGATGGCTGTCTCTCCTGACTTAAGTCCTTACTTTCAATGACATTCAGATATTAATGTTCATCTTACTGAACCACAGGCCTGACTTATATAGAACATAAAATGGAGAGATGAACGGTGGGGCAGTGCTGTGGAGTTCAGGGGTGGCTGTATTCTATCAAAATGGCCACAACACTGGACAGATGGGAAATCCGCCCAGATGTACAGGCTTTGCAGTTGTGTCATGGATCCACAAACAAACCTGGTGCTGGTGCTAGAGCTGGTGCTGGTGCTGGTGCCGGTTCTTAGTTGGTTCAACTTACGAACCAGCTAAGAACCGGTTTGCTTCCCACAGGCTAGAGCTGGTTAGAGAGCCACGTCATTACGTCATTGTATACGTCTGTAGACGTCTCCCAGAAACACTAGCGCCAAATTCCACACAACAACAATGCGGACAACGTGCCTGTACAAATGTTGCTCCTGGCTTTGCGAGGCTTCATTGACAGG
>OMOW01102471.1:0-12165 GCA_900312555.1 Lamprogrammus exutus | reverse complement strand
AAAATGCATGTTGACCAGCCACAGTGCTTCTGGGAGAATGTCCTTTGGACAGTTGAAACAAAATGAGAGCTTTTTGGTGAGTCACATCAGCTCTATGCTCACTGAAGAAAAACATGAAGCTTTCAAAGTAAAGAACAGCATCCCCACTGTGAAAAGTGGAGGCGGCTCATTATGTTATGGAGTTGTTTTGCTGCGTCTGCAGCACAGA
Source organism: Lamprogrammus exutus (assembly GCA_900312555.1). Classification (NCBI taxonomy): domain Eukaryota; kingdom Metazoa; phylum Chordata; class Actinopteri; order Ophidiiformes; family Ophidiidae; genus Lamprogrammus; species Lamprogrammus exutus. The sequence goes on along the minus strand of OMOW01102471.1, from coordinate 11,957 downwards.
GTGTCTTGAATCTGTGCAGGGCACAATGAAATCAGAAGATTATCAATGCATTCTGGCGCCAAACATTGTCTCAGTCGCAGGTCATGGCTCCTCCAACAGGATAACGACCCTGAGAGTGGAACAAACTACCAGCTGAGAATTGTAGAAGTCTCATTCAGAGCTACAGAAAGCGATTGATTGCAGTGATTGCTTCAAAAGGTGTGCAACTAAATGTTTGGTTAAGAGTCCCAATAATTGTGTCCTGGTCATTTTCATTTGTTTTATTATTTAAGATCATATGAAAATCAAAAGCAAAGTGTCAGTTCTATTAAATATGGAATAAAGAAATAGTGTTTTGTTGTTTTTTATTGGAAGGGTAGCAAAACTTTTACCCACATATGTAATTAGATAGGTGGATAGATATCAAAGAATAGGGAATTACATCAGCAATCAAGTTACTTGCCAGCTATGCTTCGTTCCTGTAGTTTTTAAAGGCAAGCATATATGTACATTAGTAAGTAATTCAGATCGATCGTAGTTCTGATCATTTTGTCAAGCTTTACCCATCATTGAACAGAAGTACAATGCAAGTGATCTGTCGACCATAACGTATCTGTGTCACTAGGGCGTTTTCATCTGAGATCGTGCTGCCTTTGCGCTGACGCTGGTTAGGGGGCGTCCTTCTCCCGGGAATTTGCTGCCGCTCTGCCATTCGCTGAATCTATAGGTGTGTCAGGGGGGTGTGAGGATCTCCCCGCCAGCTGTCAGTCATGAAGTCATTTCCGGCGGGTGGGAGCGTCATGGCTCTGCTTTGTATGGTGGGGGATTTTTGACAGCGGCAGCACTGCTGGGAGACAAACAAGGACGCGCTTGGGGTTGGAGACTATTTTTTCCCTCCTCGTTCCGCTTGATCCAGCACTGACAGCCTCTCTTGCCGCAGAGATTTCCGACGACATGGCGGCTTGGGATCGGACTGTGTGTTATAAGGTAGGTCTCTTATTTGGCCTGAATGCACACACCTCAGTGAATTGTCTTGGAATTTTGTATGTGCATACAAATGGTGGCAGCATGGATACAGCGCATGTTTACCAGTGTCATCTATTTGTACAATCGATAGCCCAAACATGCACGCCATCGTTACAGGCATCTTGAGTACAAATCTTGCAGGTTATGCGGCCATTGTTATTGTATGCGAGCAGACTAATCTGATTTCAGTTGGCACGCCTGCGCAGCAAAGTGGCGCTTGCTTTTCAATAGGCAACATCTTCCTGTGATGCAAGCTATTCAATAGTGACCAATGCACTCTGCACAATGGACGGTTATTGGCTTTACTGCAATGAATTTCAGACATTTGTGGCTGTGAAAAGGGTGTGAATGACTAAATTGCTTATTAAGAGCTCCATTCTGTTCGTTTGATCCACCTCTGACAGTTGTGGACACTGTATTAAGATTAAGTTGCTGCAAATTTTCAAAATACATGTTTCTTTAGGTCTAATGCGCCCTAGATATTAGACTATGCTTTAGAAGTATCTCTAAAACCTGCATGCAAGTATAAATTGTCTCCAAAGTCCAAAGTACATGAAGAATCTTACTTCCTATCTGAGGTGGGAGTTGGGATTCTTCACAAATAATGTTATTTTTGTGATTTATCATTCAAAATATTGCCTAGGAATCACTAATGTTTATGATTTTATGCCTCTTTTTGGCATTTAATACTTTTACACAAACAAGTGTTGAATTAATCTGTTATTGCAGTGGTTCCCAAATTGTGTTATGTGTACCACCTGTGGTACTTGAGGAGCCCCCTGGTGGTGCACCAGTTGACTTGTCTCAACTTATCTCCTCCATTCTTCGTGGCTATCGGTAACTTTTCATGTTCAAGAGGTTTTACTATGATTTTTGGTGGCTTGTTGGTGAGGTGGAACCATGGGCTTAATGGACTGTCTCTTAATTCATGCAACTCTTACATTTGGATTGTTAGACTTAGTTTGGCAATGGTTTAGGCAAATCATAACGTACAAAGTTAGGCCATAATAAACTGAAGTGAAAACAAATGAATGATTATTGACAACCTAATAGTAGTTTCAGTTATCCAACTTTTTTATTTACCAGCAAACCACAGCATGGTTGTCTTTGTCATTTAAGCAGAACATCATCTCCATATTGCACAACTTAATTTCAGTGTGTTGAGTGAATACTGCTTACTTCCACCAATTTTTTAATAACCCAGAAAGAAATTTGACCCAAATCCTGCTGTACCTGTCCCATTTCCTGAAATTCTATCTGGCTTTTCAGATGTGAAATAACCCATCAAAATGGTTGTGATATTGAGCCATTTATTCATTTTGATAACACAGTGACCCTTATTGTTCGTGTATTTAGACTGTTTGAGAATTGCATCTTTAGTCATGATTGGAAAGTGTAAAAGCGATTGGAAAGTGTACAAGCTCATTTTGCATCTGAAGGTCAAGCTCTTTGCCGATATGTAGAAAGATAAGCACAGTGTAGTTGCAATATGAGTTTGAAGATAATATCCTTGTTTCTATGCTCCACGGTGCTAAATAACCTGAGATTTATATACTTGCATGGTTCTTCTCTTTGAACTAGACGTTTATATAATTCTCTCCTATATTTGCTCACACATGGACGTGGCATTTACCTTTGGTTCAAAGGTCTTCACTCTAAACTAATTTGACCTTATCACTCAGGTGAAGTGATTAAAATCCCTTAATGATCTGGTAATGTTTGTCACAGCCCCAAAGTGAGAATTGTTTTGGTGATGAAACAGCAATCTAACTTGAAATAAAAGTGTTTCCCCCTTGTTGGTTTTCCTGCTTAGATTGAAGAATACATCATATCCAAAGATACTGCATCAAAGTGTGCACTCCAGACACTGGTCAAATAGTATTTACAAAAAATGGGTTTGTTTTGGCCTACTGGGGAGTTTCATGGGTGAAGTTTACTCTAATTAGGGTCAGATACATTGGCAGTTTTTGAAGTAACTTTCAATCCTTTTCACTTGATTTTCTGAATACCACGACATGTATTTTATTCTCATATGACAAGTTCCACCCATGCTTTAGTCCATGCAGATTAAAATAAATGCCAAGAAATAATTAGCAAATTAAAATTTCATTAACCCTCAAGTGGGTTATGGAGGTGTTCTCATTTACCTGCGTATGCATACCTGCATAATGTCTCACATCTGCCATTAACAAACAAGTGGTAAATACATCAACAGTGACACATGAACAGTGCTTTTCCTTCCATTTAGAACTTTAATGTTGTAATCAGAGGGACACGGTGCATGTAAGATAAGCCTTACATTGCAGCAATGATGCATGCACAGTGCAAACTGTCTGAACTGGCTTTTCAGTTCCTCCTCTCAGTCAGCTTTAGGAGACTTGCCCTGCAGTTGTTTGTTAGTGGAACTAGTTTCTGTCTGGCTGTGCTGCCCTGTGAAAGTTTTGTTTGCAAGAACCTTAGACCTGTAATCAGCTTCTGCATTTGTAGCATGGAGAGACAGACTTAGACGCACGCATAAGGAGTGGGAGGCACATTCTCTCCTCTCTTCTAAAACAGGACTTTCAGGTTCTCTTCCAAACAGAAAAGTCTCAAGAGTTCATGTGTATTTGTTGTGGGTATAAGAAGAGTCAGTATGTTGGCAACAAAAACATTGTTCCACTGACCAATTTTCCAAATGCATGCATTGTCAGTGGCAACTGAACAGTGGAAAAGACTTTTGGAAAGTGTAATGTAGAGAGCAGGTTTGGGACGAGTCATATTCCTCGCCCCTAACATCCAGCCATTGATTTCTTTAAGCCATTCCAGAACGTTCATCTGGATCTCATACATGAGAGCAGTGTAGCTAATAACCAGGTGAAAAGGGCAAAATTGCATTTTTGCCCCTAAAAACTCAAATTAGACGCCAAAAAATGCCCTTTGTATGACTGACTGCAATGTCATGAATCATATTGAATTAACTCGTAATGAATTAAAATGAATGAATGACTGATTAAACACAGCTGATACATAGCTTGTTTCGAATTATAACATGATTGCTCTTAGCTAGCTACACATTTTATAGCGCTGATCATGACCTGAGAATATGAATTAGCTCATTCTTGAGAAAAATGAACTGGTGCATCATGAGGCAGCCAGTGAAAGACCATTACAAAGAACAAATAAGCTCTTCACAACCACAAAGTGGTAGTGATTTAAACCTACTGTAAGTGTTAAACGAGTGAGTTGCAGTACTCAACATGGAAAACTGGAATTTAGAGATTGAAGTTGATAAATTCCTGGAATGATGATATCCTTGAGGAAGATTCAGCAGCAACTGTGGAGTCAGGTGTGAAGAAGTGGTTCCACAAGCAATCCGGGAGACTACATGTCAAAAGACCTGCAGCAGCAGCTTCTCCTCTAGTTGAGATTTAAAAAAAATTGTATTTCACAAAGTGCCCCCAAGTGCGTTCAAAATGCCCTAAATGTCAGTCAATGAGGGCAAAAATTGCCCCATAAACATAGATTATTTCCTACCCTGCATGAGTGTGTCTATGACTTGGATATGTCCACCTCTTTTACACTTGCTGACAAGGATCAATAGTAACACAGCCTTGTTTTCTACTCCACTGGCCCTGTGGCACTTCTGGTATTTCTCAAGCTTGCGTGGACAAACGAGAGACTTGTGAGAGCATCTTCAAAGAAATAAGCTTGTACAGGATGTGGGTCTTGTGCTTCTGAGCACAGGTTTTGTGGTTGCACGTAGTCATCAGCACTATATTCCTGTTGTTTTCCAACTTGTGTCCTCTATTATCTGAGTTTGACCTTCATCTGGACCAGGTCCTTTGAGCCTTCCTTGTCTTAAAATCCTTCTGGGTTGAATAGGATTGAGCTCCCAGCCCCTCAGACTTATAATAAGCAGCTCTGGACACGAGATTGTCTGTGCTAATGATCACTGTATGAAAGCTGAATTTGGACTTTTAAACTGTGAAGGACTTGACAAGAGGATTTGACTAGTTTGTCATAGGAATGTCTCTGTCATGCACCACACCCACTCTCTTTACCCCCCAAATCCTAAATTTCTGCTTCCTCATCCTGTCTGTATGAGGTATTTTTTTGAGATTTACTCTTTCTTCTCAGTTTGAAGCCGGTGCAGTGGGGGCTGATCTCTCCACGTGAGCCAAGGTGTGTAAAAATCCTCATCAATGGATTTATCTACTCTCCCATTCTAATTCCATTACTGACAAAGTCCACTCTCTTCCAGTTCTGGAAACAAACAGACAAACAGTGTAACATGGATCTTCTTCACTGGCTGGACATTAACAGTCTTATGGCCATGGCAGATGACCATACTGAGGGTTAAGCTGGGTCAAAGATTGCTCTGGGTAATGCTATTTTTGCAACAGTTAAAGAGACTATTCCAGCTCTTTCTGAACTTTGTGAAAAGCAACATAATCAACTTACCATACTATAATTTTAAGTTATTAAATTATTGCCAGCCGTGCAGAATGACTAATAACTTTTTATTGTAAACTTTGCAGGTGGTAAACTTTCTAAAGTTCATATTAAGTTTTTATTCTCGTAATTTTTATTCACTCTTGTGTCCTTTAGGTATGCAATTTTTAAACAATTTCCTTAGCCGATGGTTAAAGCATCTTATCGATCAATAATCGATTAACCCTTAACACCACTTGGGGGCAGCAGTCACAATGATACCCTTTTAAAGCAGGGCGTAGTTTTCAGCCGTAAAGAAGTTTTATATCCGTTTTTACTAAAGACACTTAAAATCCGACAACTCAGACATACAGTGATGCTGTGCACCTCAATTTTTTGGGCTTTTAGAAATATAAAGTTTGAACAGATTACTTATCTACAGGCAAAAGTAGACACAAACGCATTATTTTCCCTTTACTGAAAACCTTAAACATTTTTGCGACACAACATTGTTAACGATATACTCAGTAGGAAGTCTTATCTTAAATTATTAACTATTACTAACGTGACTTTTTACTGTTTTACATACATATTCTACAAGAAAGATTATCGAATGAGCTCTACAAGCTAGCACAATTAACTTAGCACAATAACTTCTGTAACCAAGTTTTAGGAGGCTGACCTAGCTCAGGGGAGCCATAGATTGATGTCGGGCCATGTTTCAAAGCAGATAGTCCAAAGAATAAATCTCATATGGCAAAATCCAGGTTAAAAATCCAACCAAACAACAAAAACATGCATGTATAAGCAACAGAGCGATGTGTTCAATACAAAGCACTGCAAACAGCATAATACATGTTCGATACATACAGTACATGTGAGTAAACATCAGTTTGATTGACATATACTTTTAAAAAATCGGGGGTAAGATCACAGTGATCATGGCCAATCATAGTGAGCTGCCAACTCAGCAAGTTTGTGAGACCTCACACACTCACAGCAGCACCTCCCCCATCTTACGGCCTTGATAGTGTGTGCTGAGAGCCATGGCCGAGACACTGACGGCGTGGGAAATAATGATTTATAACTTTATAATTACATTATTACATTATCGGATTAATGTTTTCAGAACCGGTTAAATTCTTCTTAACAGTTAACCAATAATCAGTTCATCATTAACAGCCATAGTGTCCTTATCTAACCTTTGTGACTTGGGCCTACTGTGTGATGTGGCTGTAATAACAGAAGATTCGCCACTGCGATCAATAATTCACTTTGTGCATCTATCAAAAAAAGAGCTTCTAGTCTTTTGCCACAGTTGGCAGACCATAGTAGTGAATTTGTGTATTTCTTCTGTTGCAATGTAGCACACAGGCCTACATTCCCCTGCAATCCCCACAACCATGTAGGCTGATTTGGCAGCCAAAGAGAGGGAGTTCAGGACTCCAATGTCATGCTGGAAAATGTAGCAAGAGACACACAGCTCTCTGACAAGGAGAAACGCTCTCAACTTCATCTTGTTCCCAACTCTGAAAATGCAGAATAAGTTTAAGAGAATCATATTCTCAAGCCCTCAAACTTTGTATCGAGATGTTTGTTTACTTCAGATAAATTCACAAAGATTGTTGTTGTTGTAATCACCTCTGCTGTGTCTTTCTTGGTTGATGTTTTCTTTCAAGACATTGGTTAAAAGATGTTTTAAACCCAAATCTTGATCTACTAGAAGGGCACTCAATAGAGCACATATCTCATTTAAGGACAAACAAGCCCAGATAATAATCTAATACTTCCACGCTTCACTGTTCCAATTCGTCCTTTGCATTTGACCCATCGAAACCGCTAGGAGTGCCCAAAGGAACAGAACTGGCACAGGGCTTTGAACCCTGGACATTCTTGCTGTGAGGTCATTGTGCTAAACATGGCACCACCAAGATGTCCGGAAGAGAAATAACTCACTGTAATGATGGAGACTTTATTTGTAATAAGAAACAGTAGTTTTGCATCAGACCTAATAGTTCATCATGGAATAAATATCTGATACCTGATAAATGTCTGAATTTTTTTTCATTGTACTTTGTGTATTACTTGACAAACATATTGAAAAATGCCCTAACATGCAATATTAAGAAATCCGTTTTGAAATTCTTGGATATGCCCCTGGATCCAGATCAGTGCCAAAATAGTTTTGATTTAATTGGTTCAGAGTGCTTTGAGTAATCCTGCCAACAAACAACCCAATAGATGTGAGTGAAAACATAACCGCAATGGACATAGATAACACTGTGCAGGAATCTTCATTTAATTGGAATTAATAAAGGAAAAAGTAGACACAAACGTATTATTTTCCCTTTACTGAAAACTTTATTTTTGCACCACATGGTCAACGAGATACTCAGTAGGAAGTCTTACCTTAAATTAGACAAATAAAGCTTGCACAGAAACAACATGCTTGTGTAAGCAGTAGAGCAACACGTTCAATACAAAACACTGCAAACCGCGTAATACACGTGATAAAACAGACGTCAGACATATACTTTAACCAATCAGAGGCAAGATCACAGTGATCATAGCCAATCAGAGTGAGTTTGTGAGACCTCACACACTCGCAGTGGCACCTCGCCCGTCTCTCGGCCCTGTGAGTGAGTGCTGAGGACCATGGCTGAGACACAGACGTCGTGGAAAATAATTATTTTTATCACTCTATACATAATTACATTATCTGTAAAATGTTTTCATAACCGGTTAATTTCTTGTGAGTTAACCGATAATCAGTTAATGATTAACAATCCTACTCACAATACAAATGACTCATACAGGCACTTTATGCTGTTTCAGCAACGTTTGTGACTATGGCAACTATTGCATTCTTGTTACCCTAGCTAGCCCTACATCTCTCAGGTGACCAAGCAGCTGGAAAACGTTGCTCCTGTTTCCCCACTGAAATTTACAGTTTGGATGTAGTTCAGGCAGCCTGCATGATCTACCTGTCTGATTTGGAAATAAGCACAATGTGACAGCCTGGAGCGGGCATTTGGCACTGACTGGAGGTCAGTGAGGTCAGACACTTTTGTTAGTTGTTAGCAGCTGGGAACAGTGAGAGCTGGTGGGAAGGGATGAGAGGGTCTCTTATTGAAACACAGTTTTTATCCACAGCACTATAATGTATCATACAGTATATGTACACAATCAAAAAAAAAAAGCCAAAAATCTCCTGCAGCCCAGTTAAAACCCAAAATGGCAAAAATGAAAGATACTTACATAATCTACTACACAATCGCTTACATTGCTGAAGCTAAACCTAGGTCACGTCATTTATAGAGACAATTGTGTCATGACAACATTGAGGCAGTGTGTTCATATGTGTCAATTTTCACCATAAATTTAGATTTGCTTGTTTTGACCCCCACACTACACACAAACACACGCTTACGGGTACGTGCTCTACTTACGTATGCTGGTTTGTTAAAAACAGCCACGGGTTAGGCTCAGGTCGCAGAGGTCCTTAGGGTAATGTGATACTTGTCATATTGTACACTCTGCAGTGTTTTGTACTGAGAAGTCATAGTCCCATGGGGATTTGTATAAGGTATTGTTTTGTTTATGACTTAATGCAGCTGTGGGTGTTAAATTTGCTGACAGGCAAAACAGCTGCTCATTGTGAACCAGTCCAGTCCATTTAGTAATGGACATGATTTACTGTATATAAGTCTTTGAATAAGTCTTGTTGTGTGTTACTCGTAGTCCTTGGCATCAGCTGTTCCCTGTGGGTAAAGCAAATGATGAGACAACTCAACTCCAAAGTTGCTCTATGCATTTCTGCTTGTAGATGATTAAAGGATGATTGCTGACTTAAAGTGAGGGGGTTGTTGATTTTCCCAGACCTCAACTGGCTTGACCTACTGCAGAGATGAGGGTTTGCTTTATGTCAGTAAACATTAGTGAAGCTGTAAGTCTAAAAATAGCAGCCACACTTTGTCGTGTGCTGTACATCAAACAATTGTTGACCTTGAAACAGTGAGATAAGTGACCTGATAACATGATGACTAAACCATTAGCTAAAATATAGATCATGTATCATAAACTATAGCTAAAGTCCAGTGTCAATCACTTATTCAACCTGCACTTTGATCACTCTCCATAACGATAAGAGGGCGCCGGTCAGGGTATCAGCACTGAGTGATAAGTGTTCAATCAAGTGTTTACACTGTGGGCACAGTCCTGAGCTCATAAAGACAACTCTTCAAACAAATGGACAGGCAGAGCTAATGGGACAGCCCCATCAGCCCATATCTCTGATCTGAGACCACTGTTATGCTCCCTGGGTCCAGTTTTCTTACAGGCCTGTCAGCACTCAGACCATATGATGGGTGGATTAAATATTAACCTATGGTTCACTCACACACACACACATTGTACAATCATAAAAACTTTTTGAAAGACTGGATGACATGTAGCCAGAGATCAAAGTTGCACAGAAGACTTTGGGTTTTTGGATGATGAAGGTAGGGTGGTAGTGACTTGTTTACTGAAGTTACTGTTAAATTTTCACGTTACAAACTAATCTCACTAACAATTTTTCAAATACCACATTTTCTTTATCAATTCTGATTTAGACTAACAAAACAAATAGTACGTGAACAATTTCTTGCTCTTGATCTATTTTTCTTGCAAAGGTATGTAGTGTTGTATTTGATCAGTATACTGCAATTTCTTCAGTAGTGTTTTTTTACGCAGTGGCTAGAGATACTCATTCACACCTATCTTTTTGGTCTGCTGCCAGCTCTCTGTGTATTTTTGCCAACGCACACTTTGCTGGTTGTTGTCCTCATCCTTAAGGGTTTGGAAAGCGTGCACCTCTTATTGGTCACGCCAGAGACAATAGTTGTGGAGGCTGTGTGATTTTCTGTAGCGAGGTGCCAATCTCTGTGGACGTGATATCTCAGGATTAGATAACACTATCCCTTTTAAATGAACTTTTCCAAGCATGAAAATATCTCTTGGGAGTCCATAATCATCTTAAGTGCCAATAATTTGTTGATTATTATTCCTTGAGGATCAGAGCGCTTTGTAAACTTTACGTATCCTTTCTTGTGGAGAATCTGTGTACATGTCTGGGTCATGTTGAGAGCATGTTTATCGGTGCAACATAGCTTAGTTGGAGCTTAGTAACTGCCCCATGGGCTGTCTATGTGCTTCCTGACTGGAATAGATGAGCTTAACATGGGGGGCTGGTGGGCCATTCTAAGCAAATGTGTAGAAATCCATCTACTACAGTGGTATATGGATTATTTATGCTTCGCTCACACAACCGCTTTTGTGATTACTGATACAGAGTAGATATGAGATGTTAATACATTTAACCCATTTTTACAGAAAACCATAATGAGATTGATAAATCTAACAAGATATTGAATTCCATTTGTAGAAGCTTGTGTTTGTCTGCGGATGGCTGTTGCCTGCACTGCGATGCTGATTTCAAAGAGTGATCATTGTGTCAGCATTGCCATAGCATCGTCATGGCGACCTCAGTGGCTTTTGGTTAGCAGTCTCTTTGTCAGTGTATTTTCCCCCTTCTGCACCCTATCCCCAAACCTAACATACACAAACACGTATGACCTCGCTCGTCCTCTGCTCAGTGTGTTTGGTGCCCTCAGCAGGCTTGGTTGAATGAGCACAAGAGAGGTCTTGACCTATTGGACAAAGACTTGGTGTAACCGTAGGAACCACTGTTTTTATTTTATTTTTTTCGGTCTCTACCTCTCAACCACACTTGTTCACTGGGCCTCACACATTGCTGATAAAGACTGCTTAAGTGAGGTTCCATTCCACCGCTTGTCTCTCTGTTTTTCTGTCTCAATCCCCCAGGCTGGTTATTTTGATAATTGATTCATCTACCGATGTTTTCATTATTAATCATGTAATCAATATTTGTATTATGCATATACTCTGAGTATGTGTCCATCTATTTCTTACTGTAAGAGGAAGAAGGAGAAATTAAAATAGCGAATTCCCAATCCCAACTAATAGTAATTTTAATAAATCATCATAATTTGGCCAATTTGATATGGATGAGTTAAAATGATCCATTAGGATAAACAAAATATAGGCAATGGGCATGCAAATTTGAAACAATTTCCATAACCAATAGGTAAAGCATCTTACCAATCAATAATCGATTAACTATTAATACCACTAGGGGGCAGCAATCACAATTATACCCTATTAAAGCAGGGGGAGTTTGCAGCCATTAAGACATTTTATACACACTGTTACTAAAGACACTTTATACATCACTACTCAGATTTACAGCAATGCTTTGGACCTCAATTCTTTCTTTCTTTTTAATAAAATTAATTACAACGCATTACTTATCTATAGGCAAAAGCAAACAAACACAGAATTTTCTTAACATTTTTGCGCTACAAAATGTTTAACTATATAGTCAGTGGTAAGTCTTACCTTAAATTAGAAAAATAAAGCTTGTTCAGATCTCCTGACAGACACTCATCTTGCTGTTTTTTTTTAAAAAGAATACAACCTCT
>OMOW01102470.1:0-15417 GCA_900312555.1 Lamprogrammus exutus | reverse complement strand
AGCAGAAATTGCTGGAAAAAATGAATGCTGGCTGCGATGCACTGTGTGCTCTGACACCTGTCTATCATAGCCAGCATTCATTTTTTCCAGCAATTTCTGCTACAGTTGCTCTTCTGTGGGATCGGACCAGACAGGCTAGCCTTCGCTCCCCACGCGCATCAGTGAGCCTTGGGTGCCCATGATCCTGTCGCCGGTTCACCGTTTGTCCTTCCTTGGACCACTTTTGGTAGGTACTGACCACTGCAAACCGGGAACACCCCACAAGACCTGCTGTTTTGGAGATGCTCTGACCCAGTCGTCTAGCCATCTCAATTTGGCCCTTGTCAAAGTCGCTCAGATCCTTACGCTTGCCCATTTTTCCAGCATTTTTCCAACACATCAACATCAAGAACTGACTGTTTACTTGCTGCCTAATATATCCCACTTCTTGACATTTGCCATTGTAACGAGATGATCAATGTTAGTCACTTCACCAGTCAGTGGTTTTAATGTTGTGGCTGATCGATGTATATTATAATGAGAGAACATGTGATCAGTAAGTACAAAATTAATTTCATATCTTCACCTGAGGTAACTGAATTCTGCAATAACTTTACATACAGCAGAGATGTGAGTGTACTCTGAACTGCCTCTAGATGGAGTGCAGGTCTGATAGAGTGAGAATCAAAAACTTAACATGACATCTGGCAAACCTGTTTTTCTAATGTGTTTCCTCTCTAATGTAGCCCTAAAGGGCCCTTTAAAATAAAAATGAAACACCACAGAGGTATAAAGTAAAAATCTGACTATTATAATGTTGATAACTATGTCAGGAGAATCTTAAAAATTCCAAATTCACAGTGCATTAGTACATTACTGTATAATGTGGTGTAATCATCGGTCTTGAAAATCTTGAGTCTTGAAGTTTCACAGATTTAGTCAGAATCAGCTGTGGAATTACTGTGCTCCATTGCCTGTATGAGCCTATGACTGGCTCTGTCATTAAAACGCACACAAGCATGATATAAAAACCCCTCCCGAAAAGACAGGTTAAGCCAGAAGCAGCTTCAGTTTCTGATGTTTCTGCACCATCTCCTCCATGAGCCAGGCTGCATTATGCTCATTCAACGAGCCGAGCTGAGCTGATGTGGGAGGCCACCCTGCCCCAGGAGTGTGGTGGATGAATCATCTTTCAGAGTTGGTGATGTCTCTCTGCTGTGCTGTCTGTGGGAATAGAAGCACCAGGTATCATTCTGCAGGGACTCAACCTTATCAGTCAGCTATTCATTGTCTTTGCTGACCTTCTGAATGCTGACATCATTTCTGTGCAGCACATCCTGTGTTCAGGATCACATGTTCATGTTAGTGCACATGTAATCAATTATATCAAAGTTGTGTCATTTGAACACTTTTTGTTTGAGGCCATATGTAGAGAATTAAATTTTTTTAAGACTTTGATTAATTAAACTACTGAAGAATACCTATACTTTCATCTGGATTTCACAAGTTACAATACCTGTCTAACAAATAGTGAGAACTTGAATCTTAAAACAACAGTATTAACTTACATCCTGCCATTCTTTGCGTTGTAATGTCTAAAAGGTTATATGAGAGCAACAGAATATCTTGGGAACAATTAGAAGACTGCAAATTAGGCCCAGAGGGATGTAGCTCATTTAGTCTCAGAGACACACACGATAATGTATCGGTCAATAATGGCATCATGCAGGGTTGAGTGAAAACCACATTGTTGAAAAGACAACTGATCGGTTTTATTCATTTAACTGTGCTGCTGCTGTAGTTAAATGCATAGAGTAAGGTGTTATGTTGTATTTATGTCTCTCATGTTGACAGACGCTTGACTTCAAGCAGACCAAAGGCAGAGTAGCAATATGAATGCATTTCCATGGCACCTGCAGAAAATATTTAGAGGGGAAGCCAGATGGGTGCCAGTGAAAATCTCTGAGTGGCACAGAGGAATTTTAATGAAGTTAATGAAGGGAAAGTTAATGAAGGGGAAAGATAGTATTCTCAGTCGATCTCATGCGATGTAATATCAGATTATGATCTGCTATAGCAAACAAATTCTACAGTAATATGTCTTGAAATCAGTGGTAATCAGGTGGTTGTCAGAAGTTTCAGATGTTTTTTAAATGTAGGAGAGACAGAGAGAGAGAGAGAGACAAAGAGCTAAATAAGATGTCAAGAGAATGTTCTCAGTATGTTTTAATTAAGTCCATAACGTCCGCCGGAAGTCCAAAGAGCGTCCGTAATTACATCCCCGGTAACATCAAGGGAATTCATATTCATCGTACTAATCACAGCAGATAACAGTGATCTATTGCCCAAATATCAATATCAGCAAACCAATGTAAAGATCAGCCTTGATATTTTCGATTTATCCATGTTACTCATGCACATAGTGTTCCAGTCCAGTGATCAGGCTGACTGTGATTAATGAGACTAAACAATACATAAATAAATAAAGTGGACAGGATGGATTTACTGAAAGCAAATGCCTCACACATGTAATAATTAAACACACACCAGGCAGAGCCAGTCACCAAGTGCCAGAGGAGGAGATCTAAGTGATTTTAGAGAAGGTTGATTGTTGGACCATGTGTAGCCTTTATCACACAAAAATGCACTTGTGTGGGTGAAATGGTACAAAGAAGCCTTACTATGGGTGGGGAATCTATTTTGATAAATCATCCTGGTCTCAGCAGGCCCATGAGTGCATGGTGTGTGGCACCCACCAAGGCCAAAGGTCTTGTTTCTCATGATAAAGTGGTCTGGTGTCTCAGTTCTGGTGTGTGGAGCATTTTCTGACACAATGCAGCCCACTGAACCTTTCACAGAGCAAAACAAATGCCAGGACGGACAAAATCACTCTGAGTGGTTGTGTCTTTTATAAAGCATTTATCCCCTATTTTTAATGGTTTCATAAGAACAAAAATAACATAATTACATATCATACACCACCATAGCCACATCTGAAGCCACCTCCAAGTGTCTGAACCCTTTTGGAATTACTCAAAAAGTTTTTTAGTGAACCTCTGGTTTGATGACTTCTCCAAAGACTCTTTGGAGTGAAATGATAGAGAGATTGGAGGTGTAGGTTGGGGACAAGCTCTGATCTTTACTAACAGTCAGATCTGTTCATGTGAACCAAATTTCAAAGGACCTTAGGAGAAGAATTGTATCTCTAAAGACCTGGGTGTTCATTAATCCACAGTACCACAACTTGTCAGTTACAAAAGGACGGAATTGAGTACTGCCCTCACACCCACTTCCCAATTTACAGCAGGGCGCCAGGTTAGTAGCATGTCACCCGAAACGTCATAGAAAGTGGATGGTGCAAGAATACAGTAACACAAAACACACAAATAAATTAACAACATGATTGTTTAATGAATAGTGTAGTGCATGCAAGAAGACCCAGAAATATTGATAAACCAACACAGTTTTGTAGAGTGGAATGGTCTTAAATATCTCCTTACAATCTGATCTGGTATGATCTCTTTTGGGCCGCAGCAACAAGAAACTCCACTTCCTCAATGTCTTAAACAGAAAAGAAGCTGAATTTAAAGTCAGATGCATTGAAATCAATAAGTTCAATAACCAAAAAGAATAGATCATAGTGGCATTCTGAGACATAATGACAATCATCTCACTTTGTTGATTATATGATATTATATTTAAATGTCTCATAATTACAACAACAATAATAATAATACTTGTAGTAATTTTAATAATACTTATAGTAATAAGAAGAAGCAACAGCAACAACAATTTTTTGATTAGATTTTAATATTGCATTCTTATATGTTTTTTTATTTGTTTATATGTTAACTAGTTTATTTAATGATTTAACTAAAGAATTTTATTAATTTTTAAAATTATGTTTTGCTATTATTTTAGCAATACTCACATTTTCATGTGCTTTTATTAGGTTCTATTCGCTTTTAATTTTCTTTAAAGCGGATATTTATCACTGCTCAAACACACTGAACGCACACACAACACACACAGAGCGAATTATACGTATATAGCATTATTGTGAGATAGTGATACAGAAAGAGACAGAAATGTTTGTGTGTAAAGGGTCAAGCTGAGTGACCACAGACCCAATAGGCTGGTTGAATGTGTTTTTCGAAGCGTTGCGAGTCGAAACAAGAAGCTCGACTGACTGTACAAAGCTTATCTTTGTGTCTGTCTCTGCAGTTTGGCTCCCTGCTCCGAGGGCCGAAGTGTAAACGTGTTAAACGTGTAGAACAGTGAGCTGGAGTGAAGTTTTTCGGTGCAGCCATGATGATGCGGCGCAGCAGGCGGAGTCTGCGGGCTGGAGCCTCTGTGAGCCTGGCTGCTGTCCTGTCATCGGCCTGGGTGTGGTTTTACTCGCACTGCCTGTACCGTTAGCAGGGAATCCAACTCCTCGTTATTTCATTTTAGCACTAAACTACGACAAATAAACCACTCACGTAACGCTGTCGGGACTGAAAAGAAGTCGAGTACGCGCAGCAGGAGACGTTAGCTTTCATTGAGCGGAAAGGGCGTTGGGTTGGCGCCGTTATTCTGATGGGAAAAAGTTTTGGGGGGTTTTGATTCATTAACTTTTTTGAAACCAGAAGCGGGCGGAATAGAACAAAAACGAAAAGATGCCGAAAACGGTAAGAGCTCTTTATTATTACGTTATCCTCTCCAAATTCTCCCTGTGTGTCTTTTCTTTCTCCGCCTTTCCTTGGCTTTTTTACGTTCTCCCCATGTGGGCTCACGGGTTGTCTTTGTTCCTTAGTAGTGAATTTTAGTGCCTGTATTGTACCTTTTAACGCATTTAATCACATTGTTTCATGATGAATTGTACCACAGTTCTACTATCTGTGAGGCTACTTTCCGTTATTTGTGCGTGTGCGCGCCCGCTGCTGTGTGTTCATTAATGTGACTCCCGTTCATTAAACGCTTCATTCAGGCCTTCAGTATATTACTCAGTATATTAATTAAGTTAATGTGTGAACTTCGTAAGGACAAAAGGTCAGAAATCGTATTTTATAAAGAGTTTTAGCTGAAGTCTGTGTGGTAGCAGTAGCATTAAGCTAGTCCTCCATCAGGCCTCTTTCAGGCTGTGAGCCTCTGTCATTCAGTCCAGCTGTGATCTAACAGGGAGGGGGTGCGTTTAAACCTTTATTACTTTAATGTATTTGTACAAAACAGTATGAAGATAAAACTGAGAAAGCCAAAGTTCCTGCTTGAAAAGCTACGAAGTAACGAGAATGGAGTTCAAATGTATGTAAAAGTACAGTATAATGTAAAAAGCACCTAGCACATGTAATAAGTTTTTTAAGTACTGTACTGTGCACTAAGTTTTAAAAGTAGTAAGGACTAAGTATTGAGTAATTAGTATGAACACGAAGTGCTAAGTATGATGTACTAAATACTTGAAATAGTGCAAAGTACAGCATACAAAGTACTTAGTACATAGCCCTTGTGCACATATTACAAAACCTCTAACAGAAAATGTGTTGAAATAAAGTTGAATATTTAAAGTTTTGAAAATTCTGTCGATAAACAGTATTGAAGTATTCTGAAACTTAAGGAAAGGGTTAATAAAGGTCGACCTTTCTCACAGCAGACATTGTAATTGTCATTTCAGCAAAAGCAGAAGTGCAATAACGATTTGTTTATTTATTTATTTGCTTGCCTGTTTGCATTTACTGCAGTTTGCCAGAGTTTGATGCCAGAGCAGCAATAAAATAGAAATAGTTTTAGTTGAGGGTCTTTACATTGTGCTTTGAAAATAGCGTAGTTGAGTGACAATGGATCTTTGAATTAGTTTGGGGAAAAAAGACAAACGATCTAGAAGATTTACCCTTGTTAATTACATTTTGTGAATAAAAGTACATGTTTGAAAAACACGAATATCATAAATTGTAAGAAGTTAAAGGTCCTGAAATAAAGGAGCATAAATGAGTACAGGCTGAAAGGGCTGTGATCTTAACAAAATGTTTTTGGAGAGGAAAAAGCACAAAATATACTCGCCCAAAAGTAGGGATAAATCAAAATATACGAAAGACGACTGTGTGTTGTCCAAATTAGTCACTTTCACAATCGTTTTGCTGACGTAATCGTTATGTTCTCAACAACAATGGTTCCAAGGAATCCCAGGGAGGCGGCATGAGGGGGGGCTGTGCTTTAAAACTGATATCCCTCTGTCATATCCAGAGAAAAGATACGAGTGAATCCAAACGCCTCTGAGGCTGTGATGTTCCTTCACAACTCAACAATGATAGGAACTACAAAGTACAAAAAGTCACTCTTGACCTTTGTTAAATGTACTGATAAATACAAAAAGCTCTTTAGATATCAAAGGTCAGACAGTGTGTTATTAATCCACACAGTCGATAACTGATTTCTAGCTTTGGAGAATCTTTTGAGTTGATAATAATGCCGTGAATAATGGCTGCATTTCAGTAGGTCTACCAGTATCATGGACATAACCAGGGTGGGAAACATTTTTTAGACCCTCCAGTAATTAGTTGTCTCAGTGTAATAGCAAATATCTATAGTGCTTGTGAAGTTATTGCTCAGCTCCAAACAGACATTTAATTGGTACTTGGGTTCTTAGCTGTGCACAACTCTCTTCCTGTCGAATTGCTCTTCGCTGCTACTTCCTGAATACTTTTTCCAGCTGTGAACCGAAACCAGAAAAGACTTCATGCTGTATGTAGAGTGCTTAGAGTCTTCACTACCTTTGATTCTTTCTGGAAAATATCCTCTATTCATATAGGCGCTTTTACAAGACTAGTTGTTAAATTATTGTCTTTCCATTTGAGGGGAAATGAAATGGAATGTGCAAAAATACAAGAGAAGACGTCTATGTATATTGGAACAGTGATAGGTTATTGATCAGAATCACAGAATGCCTTGTGCTCTGTCAGTAGTTCTTTGCACCTTGTCAGCTCATCCTTAGTAATGCAGACACCCACTAGAGGTCCAGCTTTGCACATCCTATAATGACCGTCATGCTGCAGGCTAGCTGAATCTCTGCTCTCCTAGAGGAGTGTACAGTTTGTGTGTGTTTTGCATCTTAATTATGGTATGCAACATTAATGGTATGGGCGCAAAACTCTAAATATGAGGTAAAAATGACCGGTTTACCAATTTAGGTACCAATCAGCCTATAAAGAAATGAAAACTATGATGGTATCAATAGCTTATTGTTATGGGTTTATTTTGTGTAATAGACGTGTTAGTGCTACGAGGGAAGCTCCTTTGCTGCACTGCAGTAACTGGGTGGAATTGCACCCCACAGTAAGCTGTTTGGCAATCATGATTAGCTCTCAGGCATAGAGATACAAATCTAGCTTTTGTACATACGCATAGCTGGTTATAACCTTAGAAAACAGGAACTTGGCAGTGGAGAGAATATAAAGCCAAGAGGAAGCAGCAAGCTTCTCTCAAATTAAATATGGCCAGTGAATGAGGAGAGAAACGGATTGTGGGATATATTATTGATCCTCTGATGTGTTGCCAGCATCCAAACTTATGATGCTTGATGGCGTTCAATTGTGTCCTAGTTTGTGTAGATTCACCAATGCCTAAACATTTTTTGAAATGGATCATTTTCTTTATAGCTATAGCTGCAACTGCAAGCAAAGAATCCTTTATGCATCAAATTGACTTGTCAACAAGACCAAAGTGGAGATTAGTGATTGATAAATGTGAAACATTTGGCCAACAGTTCACAATCCTTCCGGGGATAAATGACATTAGTTTAAATCCAGAGCTGTTTCTGTATCCTAACGCTTGTCAGTCTCCTTAAGATGCAGCAGACGAAGCTTATGAAAGGAGGAAGTTTGATACACCGATTCAGCAAAAGCTTGAAAGGTCACTCCACCCAATGAAAGTTGTGTTCTGTCACTTTCATAATGAGTTATTTGAGGGAATGAAGGATTCATAGTCAAAATGGTATTAATTGTCTCTCTCTCATTAGATCTCACTACAATGTTTTCAAAGCAGGATATAAATCATGGATTTAGATTCAGTTTTTATTCAAAGGGTTTTGTGCCATACTTGTTGTGTTAAACATGGCATACAACCTTGATATTGGTATTTCACCAAAATCAATCATTATTCAGATACCCTGCCTTTGCTGGACTCTTTTTGGCTTAGCTTCAGTTTCCCAAGGAAGTCATATTGTGACTCAAGCTTTCTGCAGTTACATCAGTTCCTTTCTGGTAATTTCCTCGCTTGCAGCCTTATATGGACTTTCACATCACGGTCTAGCTTCTCTTCTCCTCCCTGCCTTCCCCAGCGTAGCCCTGAGCTGCCATGCACCACTTTAGACTGCATTAGATCAACTTAACACCATCAGGATATTGCTCTAAATGTTGTTTGACACCTTAATGGAGTGATATTAGATTTTCATGTACATAGTTTCAGAGTCTTTGTCATGATCAGCTTATGATCCTGGTCATTCTCTTTTCAGTCAGCAACCAAACACAAACATAACCTTGGTTTAGTAACAAATGTCTCTGGTGAGCCTTTACAACTGTAGCTGTTTAATGTGATCTATTGTGTCATCAACAATGTTTCATATTCCTGTGAGACAATTATTCATAGCTGGTAACTGATTTTAATGACATTAATAAAACCCCATCAGAAGTTTTGTCCACAAGCTATAATTCAAAACGTAAGCATGACCTACCATTTTGGCCCATAATGTAGAAGTCGTGACAGATGTAGTTTTCTTGTGAGGCGGACCAAACAAAGTTGTGGTAAAGGAGAAATGGTAAACTGAAAGACCCAGAGGTATGCAAGCAGGGGATTAATGAGTCTATTGTGCACATAGCTGAGCAGATTAACAGTTTGTAAGGGAGAGCGGGTAGACAAACTTCTGGGACATTTATATAGAGACATAAATGTATTCTATGTGGAGTCTCTGAGAAAATCAAACATCTGAGAGTAAGTGCTTTGCTGTCATTCATTTATCTGTTTTATTTACTTATCTATAGTTCTGTATTTTCTGCGTGCTCGTAGCTGCTTTTTAACTTTTCATTTTAGCTGAAATCACACGTGGTGTATAAGATATAACACCCAGCATTTCTACAAGAACACAGACAGGACCTTCTGTCAGTGGACTTTAATTCACTTTGTTTTTCAGTCGTTTTTTTGGTCTGACCAATTTACTCACTCAAATGTATTCGTCATGAAATCTTATTTCACTGATTCAGTCTTTTTGGGCTAAAGTAAGCAAATATATATTGATTTTCTGGTACTGATGGTAACTTGTTGAGTCCAAACATCAGCACATTGTGAGGATATCTAATATAATGTACAGCTGTGACCCTTTAGTTAATAAATCAGCAGCAGCACAGGGCAAAGATTGGTGCCTTTTACCAGTTTGTGGTACGTTTGTGTCTCAGTCTGACTGGACTGTGACGAGCGACGGAGTGCAGACTCGTACTGATTATTATTGTAGCAATGTCCTTGTTAACAAGTTTGAGTCAGGCCAAGGACAAATCACAGTGAAGAGGTTTTCATTGAAGGTTTGATGATGTCAATGCCCACTGGAGCAGCTGAAACACAGGCCGGGATCTGGGAGAGTTTAAACCCATACCACACACACACAGACCAACAAACAGAGGGTAGCTGAGTCTATATCTGTGCTCCACTGTCAACACTGGCTGTCACACAGAAGCTGAGGAAATTGTGTTTGAAACATGGAATCATGAAGGGTGATCTTTTATTGGAAAGTGAATTAAGAGGTAAAAAATTGAAAGAAAGAATCCAAAATTAGAAGTTAAAAATTGTATGTTTGCCGAATATGTACATTTAAGTCCAACTATGAGTTAACATTTGAAGGCCCTCAGTTTGTATGTGCCTTGCTGTGCCTGTCGAGCTTTTTCCGAATAGTGGCTCCATAGTGATTGAGCCAGAGCTTAATGATTTAGGGAAAATATGCTGTTGTGGTATTTCTGACCAATATTGCAATTGTGATTTTAATAGCATTTATTCTCTATACATTTAAGTCCAGGCTTGGGGCAGGAGTCCACATACTATCAGATGTCCTCTATCAATCTTTCTTATGTTATTCTTGAAAAGAGGCTGAATGGAAGACGGAATCTGTTGAAATGATGCACTTTCTATTCTTTGCCTTGTGAGGTTGACTTCAGTCCTCCAAGGGTTCTTAGTTCCATGCCAAGAAACCAGTCATCCTGAGAAAAGCCAACTTCAGAGTGAACTTGGTCTAGCTATTTATAGAAAAATGACAGTTGTTGTTTGAGCTAAAGAAATTGGCTGTTGTCAGATCAACTTTGACCTCTTACTGCTTATTAACATGACATTTATAATGTGGGTTGAGTAGTTTTTAAACTGCAAAAGCTGACGTTATTAAAACGTCAGCTTTTGCAGTTTAAAAACTACTAATCACAAATTTGAGTGCTCCTACTTTTTTAATATTATATTTGATCTCTCTAATGTTTTGTCCACCAGTTTGCATACATGAAGGGAACAGAATATTAGAAACTCTCACTACAGTGTAAGCAACACCTCTAATTGTGCCATAAACACACAGCCCTGACGCAGCATGAACAAAACTGGCTGACATAAGCCTCACATCATACAGCTCACTGAGTTTGTTAGGTAATAAAGCAATATGTGAGTGTGTTTAGATATGCTGCTAAATCCAGAGATTATTAAACCCTGAACAGTCCGTGCTACAGTATAGGTGTGGAAAAACGGTTAAGATGAAGGCATGGAAATATAACACATAGGCCTTAGAGGGGCGTTTTTGTGTTCGGGCTAATAATAGTGTAGTAAGTGTTTTTGAGTTCTGGCCATGAGGGACACACCCTAACCAGGCAGAACATTTATGAACCTACACTAGTTCCCTTTTCATGCAAGATTAGGTATTTTCACTCAGGATAGAGAAGGTTTCATTTCCCCTCCATGGAGGTGAATAACTGAACTCTGCAAATGACACAATCATCAATGCTTGTCACATCATAGCTGTCAGAGTAAGGCGATGTGCCAAGAACACACTCAGGCATTTGTCCTGGAATTGAGTACAGGCTGTGGAAGTAGCTGTACTCCAACTTCAACTGCTAGTGATGACAGGAAGTGGCATAGGGGCAAGTATCCTGAGCAGTAAATAGGGTCCTGCTGACATGAATGGGAAAGAACGCAACTCTAATCAGCCCTGCAACTGGGAAATAATGCATACCATTGTTGTTCAGGCCAGGCGTGGGCCTCAGTCTGCACAGTTATTTCCCAACAGACATGCACGCTGATGTTTTTGTCATCTCTAACAGGGCAGACAAAATGAGAAATGCCTACATGGTCAGTTTACCATGTGTCAAATTATATTATTCTCTAGGTGTACACTTTGAGCAAGACGTTTGCTCAGTTCCCTACATGCCCAGATGAAGGTACAAGCTCAATGGATTTACGCTCATCAGCTGAATAATATTTTCTGTTCCAAGTCACTTTACTCAGCAGTGCGTGGCTAAATAACCAGCTGGAAAAAAGTATCAAACCTACACAAACTGCTACCTTAAGAGGAAATAAACTTACTCTTCACAGTCTGTAGCAGAAATTGTAGCTGACAGGTTTCTTGATACATGACAGGATGTAGGCGACTCTCAGGAGAGCTCAGTGTTTAGCAGCAGAGCCTCACAAGGCCCCGCCACCAGAGGATGTGGTTACTTCCTGTAGATAAGTTCTATATTGAGACAGAGTCAGATTGGCATGTTCGTCGTGCACAATGTGGTTTCAATAGAGATGAACATTCTTGTATTCTCTTTAAAAGTAGAACAATCATTTCATGCAACAATGATGGTGTGGCTGATGCCTAAAGTAGGCCTCATTCAGGTCAAATTTATCTTCCTCTAACTTCTAAGGACTGTCGACACAGTTTAGGACATTCAAAATCACCCTAGTCAAGTTTTGCTTTTAAAAGACCACAATTTTTCTTCAGAAATCAATAACTAAGGATGACCTCTTTGATAAGATTAAGAAGATGGGAATTGTAATAATGTATGTATTAAAAGGGACTCCATAGCTTGATAATTAATTAGACATTTCAGTGCTTTTAAAAGTGTCATTATCACCCCAAATTCATTTCAGGCTGGTCAGCTGTGTGCCTTCTGCCCACCAATAATACCATGATAGGAATCTTCAGCAAGCAGACTTACTCACCCTCTGTATTGTGACTTCGTATCAAGCACAAAGAACACCAGTGTACTCACTACAGGCGAAATTCAACATTGCTGAAGCGACCACGTATCTCAGCCCTCTAAATGTAGCTCTGCGACTCATCTACTTTCCACCACTCGAGATCCAAATCACAAATGCACCTGGACACCCTCTGTTGAAACCCTGTTGTAATGGACCAATGCTCCTGTTTTATTGTTTCTGCTGAGAAAGTCTCAGCAAAGAAAAAGCGACATTAATGTGTTTTACTGTTAAACCAGGTTACCCCATCAGAGTGTTCAACCTTATTCACACGCCACACTACTGTATATTCACAGTGCACCACAGCCGTAACAGATTAAAAAAAAGAAGAAAAAAGGTCCAGATGGTGGTCATGGTTGAGGTAGACTGTAAGGTGGTATTAGTTCAACCCTGATGTCAGAGGATGACAGAAAAGTAGAGCTATAATATAAAGCTAGGTGTAGTTCCAAGCACAGCACTCATCCAGCTGTGAAGTAGACTTTTTCTGTTTGTCCTCTAGCTTTGTTGATAAAACGTCTGCCTTTTCGTGGTCGGTAGGACAAACTTTAATGTCAAGAAAAAAAGTCAGTGATGCTAATAATGTTGTAAGAGCCAAAAACAATGTCACCAATTAGTAATTCATAAGGTTCACATTATTCTGAAATGTATAATTTAGTAATGTATAAATGTGACATCATTGTAACTCTTTAGTTCCGATGACATCATTGTTGGTATGGATGACATCACTTTTGGTTTGGATGACATCACTGTTGTAACTTGATGACACCATTTTTTACACATCGTCTATATAAGTAAGTTTTAGAGTCTGATACTGTGGTGAAAGCGATTTTGGAAGCATTGAACCAACATAGTTTTTTGATTGCACATTAGAAAGTACAGGTGAATGTATACTTTATACATTTTGTAATTTTGTGTCAGCTTACCCAAGAAGTGACACATCTACAGTATGCTGAAGAAAGGGCTAGGAGGTGCCACTGCAATGTTTCTAACCAAGTCATATCCGAGTCAGCGAAAGGTACCAGTGCACTTCAAAAGATGGAAAAAAAAGATGAGAGAACAGAGCTTCTGATACCTCCCCTGGCTGTAATTGGTTTAAATCACAGAACTTGTTGCATCACCGGTGAGATGCCAGTGAGCAGATCTCAATTACCAATTACACCCAGGGGCAGGTATCAGAGGTAGAAAAGATAACAAAGAATCTTGTACGATGTCCTTTTGCCCTGAAAGTTCTGCTTCTTATGATTTAAACTGTGAAAAGACAAGGAAGCAGGTTTCCACAGATGAGGCTTGATGCAGACTCAGCTAAAAGAAGCTTTCACGTCTCAGAGAGGAAGGACACACTACCACAGGAAGAACACCGGCATTTGATTTTCCATGGGTTTGGAATTCCCAAAAAGCCTGGCGAGATTAATGTCACATTCATCCATGATAGAAAATAATCTATTTTAATGGGCCAAATTCTGCCCTCAAAAGTTTTGCCCTAACTATATTTTGCGGCATTTTAAATTTTACTTTCACTCAACTTTGAGGCACAAGTGCCAGTAATTTATTGATCATAGTGATGATCTTCTGTCGGTGATGGGCCTAACACTGAGATTTTCACTTTATTCAGAAAGTTGTAATATTGATTGTATTTGAAAAATCTCCACCTAATAATAAATTATTCCCTCTCCCACAGATTAGTGTAAGAGTCACCACAATGGATGCTGAACTGGAGTTCGCCATTCAGCCCAATACTACGGGAAAACAGCTGTTTGACCAGGTATGAAAGCTTTCTGGTATCATCACCAGAGTCAAACATTGTGTGCTTTCCATGACTGTAACTAACCCGAGAATCAGATTCAGCTGCGAATAATGAAGTGAAAACCTGTTTGCATCAAGTCTAGCTGTACTTTTAGCGAGAGTAAAACAAACATAAATACAGTTGCATGACAAATATGCTTCCCCAAAGCAGCTGCTGGCTGTGCTTCACTGTTCATGTCCTGTTGCAGTCGTGAGTGTGTGTGCTAATGTTTTGTTTAGGTGAAGTGGTACGTTAATTCCAAAAATCATATTTTTTAAGGTTGTCAAGACCATTGGGCTGCGGGAGGTTTGGTACTTTGGCCTCCAGTACCAGGATACAAAGGGTTTCTCTACATGGCTCAAGCTCAATAAGAAGGTGAGTTCTTCCATATTTTGCTTCACAAAAGTACCTAATACACACTTTTGCCCTTCGTTGTCAAGAATTTTGCAGATTTACCGAACTATATCCATTTGACCCACTTGACTTCAGGTGACAGCCCAGGATGTGAGGAAGGAGAGCCCTCTGCTGTTTAAGTTTCGTGCCAAATTCTTCCCTGAGGACGTGTCGGAGGAGTTAATCCAGGAGGCCACGCAGCGGCTGTTCTTCCTGCAGGTGAAGGAGGGCATCTTAAATGATGACATTTACTGCCCTCCAGAAACAGCAGTCCTCCTGGCCTCCTATGCAGTGCAGGCCAAGCATGCTGACTACAATAAAGATGTCCACACACCGGGATACCTGTCCAGTGACAAGCTGCTTCCTCAGAGGTAACCCCCCTGTGTGTCATTAGGACTGAGGGTGAATTCAAAGTGGTTGTGGTAATATATGCAATCAAAGTGATAATAATAATAATAATAATAAATTCAATTTGAAGCGCCTTTCTCGAACTCAAGGACACTGTACAGTATTAAATCCAAAAGAGAAAAAAAAAAAGTGAAATAAAAGAGACAGAAAACAGTTAAGGTATTAGGGATAATGCTACCCTGAACCCAGGCCGTGGTGAGGAAAAGCGAGACTGAAGAGATGCGTTTTTAGTCTATTCTTGAAGATGTTCATAGAGCCAGATTCCCGGATGGAGAGTGGGAGGGAGTTCCAGAGCTTGGGAGCAGCAGCAGAGAAAGCTCGATCACCAAGGGTAGATCTTTTGGTGCGGGGGATGGCGAGAAGTCCAGTGTCAGAGGAACGGAGTCCACGTGAGGGGGTGTATAGGTGGAGTAGGTCAGACAGGTATGAGGGGGCCAGACCGTGCAGGGATTTATAGGTGAGGAGGAGGATCTTGAAAGTTATACGATGTTTTATGGGGAGCCAGTGGAGTTGCTGCAGGGTGGGGGTGATGTGTTGCCAGGGTTTGGTCCGGGTGAGAATCCTGGCAGCGGAGTTCTGTACATATTGGAGCCGAGCAAGGGTCTTGGCAGGAACCCCGTACA
>OMOW01102468.1:0-10730 GCA_900312555.1 Lamprogrammus exutus | reverse complement strand
TTCAGACGTGTGCTCTTCCGATCTATCTCGGGGACACGAAGGTGAGGCTCTGCGTCAGATGTGATCTACGGGGCCGAGGGGTTGTTTGTCATGTAGTACCTGAGGCATCGTGGCATTTGTTCTCGGCTGGGGTTATTTAAAACCTCAGGGGATTTATAGGACTGTGTTGCGGTGACGGTGTCAAGGATCACTTCAACTTGGTTCACGGAGGCTTGCCTACGGCCAGGGGAGAATGAGCAGCCTGAGCAAAAATGGATTCAGGGTTGAAATGGGAGAAAGGTTGGAGGAAAAATTGAGTCACATGATCAATACGTGTGATTTGTTTCAGTGGCTTGAAAAGTCGGATTCATTGATTTGACTCCAACCAAAGTCAGATTTTGATTGATGTCTTGATCTTAATATTCCTGGAGTACTTAGATAGCCGGAGGTACAGTGATCGGTCATACTTGTACATTGACAAAAAATATGTAGACAAAATTAAATATTATGTTGATTTTGTATTTTCAGATCTTTTAACAGTACAAGCAGATTGTTTGCACAGACAGCAACATTTTTATCTCTTCCTACAAAAAAGAATTCATATAAGTTGTTGTCTCTTTCCCTCTTTCTGTCTTTGCATTTTCTTCATTGACTGCAAGAATGAGAGCTATTCTTAAGACAAATAAATAACACCAAAACAGGCCGT
This sequence comes from Lamprogrammus exutus, assembly GCA_900312555.1. Lineage (NCBI taxonomy): Eukaryota > Metazoa > Chordata > Actinopteri > Ophidiiformes > Ophidiidae > Lamprogrammus > Lamprogrammus exutus. Next base: position 10,045 of record OMOW01102468.1, on the reverse strand, counting down.
GCACATTGATTACATAGCAGCATTCACTCCCCAAACACTGTAAATGTGGGATATTGGGAGCTACAGCAGGGAAACAATTTATCGTTAATGGGCCAGAGCACTTTATTGATTTACACTGGCAGTGACACATAAAACTATTAACAATATTCCCACAAGAGCCACTTGTACAGCCACTGCCTTATGTAATATGAATCTCTCCCTGACTCCAAATAAGGTTTGAATCGAGTTGAAGTATGTACTGTGTAAATGAACACATGTTGGAGAATTCAACTTTTGATAGCATGTACCAAAAACAAGATATCATCAAAGACGGATCAAACATTTCATGTGGCTGTGTTTGGAAAATGTTTGGAATACCTTATCTGTTGTGATTCTACCTTATCATCCAAAATAGAACAAAATTAATCTGCATGTTTTCAAAGTGTTTAGGAACATTATCGCCTCTCCAACAGAAAAGTTGCCCTCAGGGACCGTTCTTGCTTCACTTCCAAGAGCTGTATCCTTCCTTTCTGTATTGTTTCAATCTGCACCCTACGTGCAGCTGGAGCCGTCATCTTGCTGCTTTTCAATCACATTAAACTGGTGGACCACGGTGTCAAAAAATTCAATTTCATGTCTCCTTGATGCTCAGTTGTTTGGACATTTTTAATGTCTTACTCGGAAAAAATGTTTTCCTCCTCTCTGTCACAACAGATTAAAGAGAAATAGAAATGTGTGTGTGGCGACAGAGGAGATTGCACGAGTGTCGTGTCTCAATATATTGAATGGCATCTCATTAAGGGGGGGAAATACATTTCCGTTTTCCCTGAAAAATGTGTGCATAGATTAAGACTCTTGTGCAACTTGACACCCGTGTCTCTGTGCCAAGCAAACACCCACGGAGCTGTTGCTGTTCGGCAAGTCATTTCACCGCTCTGCCTCTCAGACAAACAGCTATTACGGCTCCCTCGAAGAGCCTCCACTTAAAGCAGGAGTGTGTGGGGACAGTGTGAAGAAGCAGTTAACAATCTGTTGCACAAGCTAGAGACGTGCAAAAAAATAGTTCAAAATTGTTCTAAGTGTGAACTTCTGCTGTGGACGAGGATTTATGGTGGTGATGTTGGGTGCAGAATATTATGTAAAAGATATGAAACTGATATGAAATGTTTGAACTGCAGTACCTCTTTGTACTGCAATGAGCTTTATCAAAGATAGACAAGTCTTGTTTTGGCCTCGCTGGAGTATGTGCACGTATCCATCAGTATACATCAGAAAATGCTGAAACTGGGATTGTTGTTGTTTCGTGTACTTGCAGCATCACTATTCTGTTAGAGAGCTTCCAACAAAATCAAGAGTCTGCGTCAAATGCAGCAGGGAAAAGGGACTTCCAAATTGTCCCATTGGGAAATAGAGACACAACTGGAAATTCTTGACGGGCAAGATGAGCAACTGTCATGCACGTTTCCCTCTGCATGTCTACACCAAAAATAATGCTCAGAAGTGCCCTTAAGTTTAAGTTACATTTTAATAATCCCTGTTGGGAAATTTAGGCGCACTGAAGCATCCAGAGATCTACTCCAGGTCTCCAGTCCAGGGCCTTGGTCAACAGCAATGGCACCCACTTGGTTTTTTTTGATGGTGGGTGTAGATAAAGCACCGGGAGGAAACCTGACATGCACACAGAAAAGGTAAGGATTCAAACCCAGAACCTTCTTTCTGTGAGGAAACAGTGCTAACCACTACACCGCCATGTGCTTTAGCTACCAAATATATTTGATATTTGATTCCATTTATATTGTAATGTCTTCTTATAGTGGACGTTGTGACTCTTCCTCTTTAGGGAGCTTTTAGCCTGTGCATCCCACCCATAATCTCTAATAGGATTTTAAGCAAAATTGTTGTTTCTGTTCATGCCCCACTGATAATTGCATCCATGGTATAGACCAGTAAGTAAAAAAGATACATTTTAATGGCATGATGTAGAAATTGTGAACCAGTAAAACATAGGAATGATTACAAATTAAATTCAGGGACATCATTGTACAATTAGATTACATGGAACCACAGAATCTCTAGCAAATATAACAGAAATATTGCATTCATTTCTCATTTCTCGATATGAAACTAAGAAAAAAAAACCTTCAGAGTTTCCTCCTCTAGGAGCCTAAATGAGCGGTCTAGCGTCCTTCACTAACACATTGCTGGGTTTCAGGTGGCTGAATCGGTGCGTGTGCGCATATTTCAAATGCCTAAATTTCCCTATAGGCCTGCGTGCGTGCGTGCGTGCGTGCGTTGCATGCATCGAAGTGCAGCCCGGTGTTATGTAACGGGCTTCCAATCACGTCCCCCGCCTTAGTCTGAGGCAGAAGGTCGCTTTAAGAGACATCTCAGCTCCTGTCAGCGCCTCCTCCTCGCCTCCTCCTCGACCAATACTCCGCGCCGCGTCTCACCTGGACAAAGCAACGCTCCAAGTTCAGGAGGAGAGAGGAATTCGGTAAGAATCGCGGATTTCCGGGATTGTGTGTAACTCAATTCGGCGAATTTGTGTTTTATTAAGGGGTTGTGTGTTTGTTTTGGTGGCGTGCAGCGATTAATCTGTTTTATGATGATTTTTGTATTGTTTTAAAAATCAGATCAGGCTGCTTCTTCTGTGATACAAAAGTGCGTTAAACACCAATATTAGTGCAAAATGTAGTGGACGATCAGCGCGTCTTAAGGTGGAAAGAAGTGACAGATCTTTCAGCAGTGCGCACTCAGGGAGGGAGGAGAGAGGAGAGAGCGTCTCCTCCTGCTGGGCTCCTACCTGTCCGGAGCAGGAAAGTGTGGAGTCTGCAGTGTGGAGATAAAGCAGGACAGCAGCGACCATAAGCCACCGTCACACTTTTCATCCCCTGGGGTGTGTGTGTGTGTGTTTGCTTTTTCTTCCTCCGCAAGTGTGTGTTTCTGTGGTCAAATCCTTTGTGCGATGCAAGGGAACTGAAAGGGTGGATTTACATCTTGATATTTTGTGTGTGTGTTATATTTTGGGGTTCAGCCTAATTTGCAGGAACATTTTCTTATTGTGCTTGGTGAAATTTGCAACATTTTGGCAAAATCAGCTCCCATCTTTTGCAGCAGATTCATCAGCACATTCATCACACAAAAAATGCTCATATCTGCATTTGAGCTGCCAATAATCTTTATGGTGTCCCAATGAAATAAGATCATGAAATAAGATCAAGATCATCATCATAGTGATATTAGTATTTTAATGTTATGTTACTTTTGTAAAACAATTTTTTGTAGAAATTGATGAGATCCTCATTACACCCCGATAGTAATCCATACATTGAGTGCTCTGTGAAAAATATCACAAAATGTCACATCTCTGTTGCATATCTCATGGTGCTCTCATCTACAGGAATTTAATTTTGAGTTTGTGTAATCTAATGTCACATTTTCATATTTTGCTCAGTCAAATTTGGAATGTTCAAAAGTATGATACCATTATTCATCACCCTCAAGGCTGTTGGGTGGTTCTGATAAGGTCACATACCCACCAAATCATGCAGGCTGAGTCTGGTTGACATCTAGGTGGTGTTTGATAGTCTGAGCCTCTCCAGAAGAGCTCACACAGGATTTCAAGCAATATCACCTCAACTGGCTCCAGGTGAAAGGGTTTAATTTTGTCATGAATGTTTTAATTTTGTTCACAATCACCACAGATGAGACAACATATTCCACTGGGACATAACAGCTCATTAAGGAGACGGCCATGAGCATTTAGCATCGTTTTATCTGCTCATATTTCTCATTCATTTTAAATTGATAAATCCTTTCAGTTCTGTTAGTGTAACTGTATGACAAAACTCATTTCTGGGGATTTCAGCCTTGGGCAAAACGTCATGGTTAATCAGTACTGTTTTCACTGCTGCACACACGCACACACACTTTCTTTCTATCCCTCACATACACACAAATATGCATGTATCAAGCACACCCACACACTCTGTTCAGACGATCGTGCTCTCGGTGTAATGAAATTGAATTTCTGTTTTCCAGTACATTAATTTGTTGGAGATTGTATAGAGGCCATATTTGCTTTAGAATCTGGGAGGAACCGTGAATGTTCTGTGACAATGAGAGGTGTGCGTTCCCTTATGGATGAAAACAAAATGAAATCGCACTGTCAAAGCAGGAGGAAACTGTGAGAGGAAATGATTGTCTCCGAAGGAACCGTCATTAACGCCGACGTTGTGATGGAAATTTAAATCAGCATGCCATTATCATGATGCCACAAAGTCTGGATCTGTGCTGTTTCCTTGATGATATGCTATCAGCGCATCATTTATTCTTATAGCCGGCCCTCAAATAGATGGAAATCTGTGTTCTCTGCTACAGTGCATGATTACTGCCCATCAGCATTAATTATTCCCTTCATTAGTCTCTGTTTTTGTGATTGAAAGTCCACCTCCGCTGTTTGCAAAGGTGAAATTGCACCAGAGGGACACTTGTGACACAGTGAATTAAAGACCGTATATGGCAACAAGTGAAGAGCAGACATCTTATCAGTTACCCAAATTCTAAACGAAGTAATGGATTAACGATTAAATTGTGTTTTTTGAGCTTGTGAGGTCGAGCGCAGGTTTCATGTAGTTACACATTAATTTAAGTGTAAAACCCAGATCTTAATCTCTCTCTGACCTTTCATGACTTGACTCTGCTGATTTCCCCTTTTCTCCTTTCAGGCAACAAATGAAGACTGTGGTGAAGGTGACTACAAATAAGGGATGAGAGAAAACCTTTACGAGAAAATGCAAATATTGCAAGTGAAATAATTACAGCAGGAGTGACGCGACAGATCTGCCTGATTAGACCCCAGTGTGTGAGGTGATCCCCGCAGTCATGGAGCAGCAGCTCAAAACCAATTTCAACCAGGCGTCGTGGAAAGAGATAGCGTGGGAGTCGTGCCCGCCCTCCGTGAGTGGCACCACCTTCATGATCGTTGCTTACAGTGCCGTCACGGCCGTGGGTCTCATCGGTAACTCTTGCCTGGTGTTCGTCATCACGCGGCACAAGGAGATGCGCAACGTCACCAACGTCTTCATCGCCAACTTGTCGTGCTCTGATATCCTCATGTGCATCGTGTGCCTGCCGGTCACCATCATCTACACGCTGATGGACCACTGGATCCTGGGAGAGGCCCTCTGTAAGCTCACTCCCTTTTTCCAGTGCGTATCTGTTACCGTTTCCATCTATTCCCTGGTTCTTATCGCCATGGAACGCTACCAACTCATTGTCCACCCCACCGGATGGAAGCCTGTGGTGAACCAGTCTTACATGGCTGTGGTTATCACCTGGATGGTGGCCTCCCTGATCTCTGTGCCTTTCTTCGTGTTCCACGTACTTACCTCGCCTTTCAAGAACCTGAGCATCCCCCTTCCAGTCACCGACCACCTCATTTGTATGGAGCACTGGCCGTCTCTCAGCAGCCGGCGAGCTTACACCACCTCCCTCTTCATCTTCCAATACTTCCTCCCTGTCATACTCATTGCCGTCTGTTACCTTAACATCTTTCTGCGCCTCAGGAGAAGGAAGGACATCGTGGACCGTACCAGGAACGCCAGTCACGACAAGAACAAGGGCTCCAGGAGGATCAACGTGATGCTGGGCTCCATCGTGGTGATTTTCGCCCTCTGCTGGCTCCCGCTCAACGTGTTCAACGCCGTGTTCGACTGGAACCACGAGGCCATCCCGTCCTGCGAGCACGATGCCATCTTCTCGGCCTGCCACCTCGCCGCCATGGCCTCCACTTGCGTCAATCCCATCATTTACGGTTTCCTCAACAGCAATTTCCAGAAGCAGCTCAAGTCCACCCTGTTGCGCTGTCGCTGCTGGGGGCCGGCAGAGCGGTACGAAAGCTTCCCGCTCTCTGTCGTCAGCACAGAGGTCACCAAGGGATCAATCTTGAGCAAAGGATCTACAAGCCTCAATGCTTAAATCCAAACTTTTCAGTGAGAGACAAAGACACTCTTGGGCCTCTCCAGCCCTCAGCTTTTCTTGCTTTGTTGAGTGAAAAAGCAAGACTGACATTTACAGAGTCATAAACCTCACAATAGTCCAGAGGGAGCAGAATTGGAAAGATTTAACCAGCGTGGCGCAGTGCCCTGGATTCATAATGACTTCACATGTGATGATGGTGCAAAGGTTGGACAAATTGGAGGGCAACTGAAAACACTTTTCACGAGCACTTCTGCATCAGTCTGTATTATCCACTCCCAATCTGCTGTATGCACATATGAATGGCAACAAGGTATTTAATCAAGCAATTCTAAGTATACACCTCTTTCATGGTTTCTCCCAAAGCATTGGGATCCACCCAGAATGTTTGACTGTTTAGATTGTGCTTTTCATGTATTTAACTGCAATCAGTCAGTCAGTGCTATTGAGAAGGACAGACAGGGGACACTGCAGAGCTCTTTTATGTTAATAGCATTGGCGAAAATATTGGGAAATTGTTATGGGGTTGTGAACCTTGATGTGTTAACGATGTTCGACATTACACAAATGAGAGATCATTCCTTCATTAAATGAGACTCCGGTTACTCAGTCAGATGACTTATCTTTTGTGTTAACGCATTTCGCATCAGAAGCGATATACTGATCATTAAGGAGAACCTTGGCAGAGACGATTCAGAAACTGTACAAATTTCACGCTGCCCGACAAGGTCTCTGCCACAGTATATTTCTCTGTTCAGGATGGCTTTTCTCATTAAGTGTGCCATGCAACAACCATATATCAAATGCCATAAAACAAAATAAAAGTGTCAGGAAAGGACTTTGTCAAAGCAGGGTTCTTCCGCTGTATATAAAACTCACTTAATACATGTATGTCCTATAAAAGATGTTACGCAGTTATAGTTTATGGTGTGGTTGGCAATAAAGAGCACATTGTAGCATAGCAAGTATATCTCCTAGGAAACATATTGATGGTCACTTCTCATTGTGGTATTGAACTGAATTAAAACATTTAATAGTATCCTCAATGCGGACGTCTGTGTTGTGATATAATGATATTGATGAAATTGTGCCTGTTCTCCAATTTCCCCACAGGAAAATATTGTATTTTCTCGTACTGTTTGACAAATTTCTCCACCTGCCTCGCTATCTGAGAGCGATTGCTATCCGAGCTTACTGATTTTTAGTTGTTGCCTTGTGCATACATATCATTCCCGGGCATAATGGTACACAGTGACCAGATTGCACTGTTCCCACCTCAGGAAACAGCGTGTAGTGTGTGATCTTAATCCCTCAGAGCGGAATGTGTTGAGTGTGAGACTCACACTCGCTAGACTGTTCACACAATTTAGTGGTGTAAAGCGGGCATGTTATACTTTGTCCTTCATTTTTATAGTGTATTATTGTGTAATATAATATTAGGGAGTAAAACATTGTCCGAAGAAATGCATCCAGTCAAACCAAGTTTACATGTTACATGTTACGCGTCAATATGTAACATGTGAATTTACCTGTCTACACACCTGGTTTTGCAGTCCAGCTAGTGCCACCTGTTTTCACTCAGTATGCACAGTTGTGCTGCAGTAAGAAGAGGGTCAATGTGTTTTTTTTTTTGTACATTAAAGCATTCCAAACGTTTCATACTAGACGCCTGAATGAAAAATAGAACATGTAAATCTGTGTAATTTGTCCCCTTTAAAGTAACAATGTGATTCACCAAATATTGCAAAATTCTATCTTCAATGCCTCTGTGTGTTATTGAGGAAAAAGTCTAACGTCACATCAGTTTTGACGCGCTTGTATGTTGAATAAATCAGTGTTGTGTTTGATGCCTTATACGTTGAACAGCATGGAGAGATCAGTGAGAAATATTCATGCTAAGGGAATGCATGTTAACGGTGACTTTTTCCTGTTTTTTATCTCTAACAGAGCTCCAGCCTGTTTCAAATATCAACTAAGATGTAAGCGAGGGGGAGATTTTTGCTATGAGTGGCCTTCAGATTTGATTATAACCTCGTGAATTTAAGTGAAAGATGTTTTCCATACCACATAAAGACAAAATGTTCCGTTCTGTCTTCAAAAGACGGTGCAACTCTGATTCTCCACATATCCCGCAACCGGTGAAAAATGCCTCCCAAGGACAGTTTAAGCTTTAAAGAGCTCTCACAGGTCCATGTTGGCATGATGAGTACTCTGTGTGAGCTTCTTCTCCTCTCACCTTCTTTCATATTTCCTTCCTCTCTCTCCTCTTCTAAAATACCACTCAATGAAGTAGCTCTGTACATTTTGTTTGGAACGAGGGAGCCAAGACGTCGGTGTTGCTGACGTCTTTCAGCAACGGTCGACAACGAGTGGGATTTTACCTTAAATGATGCCGTGACGCCAATGTCCAAGTAACTATTAAGGGACTATGAGCACATTACAACGCTATGAGATGAAGCTAAAATAGATGCCAGCACATGATAATTCCACAAGGCCAGATTATTGTCCGTGCAGCACCTTGGCTCTCTGTGTTTTAATTTAGAGAGACTCTCATGAAAGCTATCAAGCTCACATGAAGGCTGTGAATTACATCATCTTCATCATACATTTTGTTTGGGCTCTACCTTGCTGCTTTAAAGGGGACATATTCTTATAAACTTAAATTTGACGCCTATTGAAATGCATCCAGCAAGTCAAACCCATAAATCCTGCACGGGCCTGAAAGCTTCTTTTTGATTGGCCCTTCTTCTGTAAGTTGATTACATCAACATGTAACACATTTTAATGCCCCACCTACACACCTTACACTCATGGTTAGACTGTTGGACTCACCCATCTCGTACGAGTCTAGCGAGCGAGCGATTGCCGAGCGTGTGTGTTTTGCAGTCCGTGGGCGTTGCCAGCTCAGGTTTGATGTAGGTGGTAGCTCAGAACTGAGACGGTACCTAAAACAGCTTGTTTTCACTCAGTGGGCAAAGTGATACTGGAGCAAGGCAGATTAAAAGCTGATCAATGTTGGGTTTTTAGCACATGAATGCATTGCAAAGGTTTCAAAATAGCCTATTAAATTGAAATAAGAACATGAAAATATGCAAAATTTGTCGTGCCTCTGAGACACGATTGACAATAGATGTACTGTAGTGGCTCTTGTGGTAAATGGTGGTGTTTTTCAAGGTTATTGGTTTTTCCCAAATTAGATTCAATCAGTAGGCGGTGCTACAGAAACATGATATTTGTCAGAGAACACTCAATTTATAGATTCACATAGGATATAATGAGAATTTCAACAATTATTTTACCATTTAAATCCTCAGGGATGATGTCTGACAAAGTTACTGGCTGCGTGCACCTTTGCTCCTGTGTGACAGCAGTCTCATCCCTCTGCTCTGTCAGATGAAAAGGTCAGGGGGAAGCAGTGCTGTGTTTCTGGAATTCTAATCATGGCATTATACCTACAAGAATACGTCAGATGAACTGAAATAAAGTGTCAAACGCACATATGAGCTCCCTGTTCTGTCATCTTTCAATTGAATCGCCCCAGTGAGCCCATTAAGGTGCTTCCTGTGAGAGAATTTCTACAAGGAGCATTTCCTTTTTTGATCAATTCATCTGTCATGACATCATAACTGCATTAATATAAACCTGGGTTGTGCACATACAATGTTTGTCTGCTGTAGAAATAAATTGAGTAATATTCATCCATACTGCACGATATTGCAGGGTCTCCTGTTCCTCCACATCTCCTGTAGTATTACAGTAATGACACACGCACATTCACACACACATTTTGGCCTTGCATAACACAAGCAGACTTGAAAGGTTGGAATGGCAGCCCCCTAATTGGTGTCGTCCAATTTCTCCACGGGATTGGATTTGTCATGGCATGTTTGCGCTTTCGTTTACAAGCTGTCACTGTTTTTTCCCGTCACAAAAACATAGATAGATAGATAGATAGATAGATAGATAGATAGATAGATAGATAGATAGATAGATAGATAGATAGATAGATAGATAGATAGAATAATTTAGGATCTGGCCCCTCCGTCTGACCTTCGATTTTCTTTGATGGGAAGAATGAGGTGGACCA
>OMOW01102467.1:0-13408 GCA_900312555.1 Lamprogrammus exutus | reverse complement strand
GTGAAGTCGGGATCCGGAGCGGCGAGGACGAGCCGGTCTACTCCCCGGTGAACGGCTGGGGGTCCGTCCTTCAGTCAGGGGAGTATCTCTCCTCGTCCGCCGAGTCCAGCCGGGAAAAAAGGACTTCAAGTCCGCCAAACTACCGCTTCGTGAGCCGGACGAAGCTCAGAGGCCAGACGCTCCGCAATAGCAGCAAAGGGGACCGGAGAAGCCGGTTGACTCTGTCCCTGGACGTCCCGACCAACATCATGAACATCCTCTTCGACGTGGCAAAAGCCAAAAACCTGCGAGCCAAGGCGGCTGAGAACGCTCGTCTGCTGGCTCAGATTGGACGGAGGAAGTGACCGTGTACACAAACAGCCATATGGCGTTTTTTGGACTCATTGCCCAAAATGTTGCGAATTATTTACCGCTCATTTTAAGGTAATGTTATTGTGTTTTTCTAGGTTCAACGACCCACTAACATTACAGGTCCTGCAGATCGGCTGCTCTCAAGTCAAAGATCTAAACTTGTTGCTCCAAATCCAGTTAGTGGAAATACCAGAGAAAGTAAAGAAACAATCACAGAGGGAGAAAATAAAGAGTCTGAGAAAGTTTCCTTTTTAGCACAACTCAGCTTGAAACTCATATCCGATGATTACACAAGAGTTAGGCTTGTAATAATAACCTAATTAGTTAGTTAGTTAGTAATACATTGACGCTATTAACCGCAAATTGTTAATTTTACCAAGACACTATTCTTAAATTGGGTTTTAGGTTTTTATTTATATTAGCTCTTGGGCTTCAGAATCCACTTGTATCATTTGGTTTATCAACGTGTCAATATCTTCAGAGCAACAAAAACAACATAATTTAAATTGTATCAAGACTTGTAATTTCAATCATGAAATTAGTCTCACCATTTAGCTGATTACTTTTACATAATTACATAATTTATCTGAAAAAATCTAAGACTCATAGTTCGTCAAAGACTCGCGATAGACATTGTTCCACTGTTCCACTGTAGTCCTCCAATTTAAAGATATTGGACAAGAGCTACTGATCATGATAAAGGATTAAAAATGCAACCTAAGATGTAAGAAATCAGTCGGGGTGAGTTTCTATATCTTCCAATGTAACGCAACTTTTTTTTCAAGGTTGTTGTCTCCTATGTCTCATGATAATCATGTTGTTTGGTTTGATATGATGACTTTTTTATCATCTTGAGGAAGGTGTCAATAAAATGTTTTTATTTGGTCACAAACTGGATATTCTTTGCTGCTTTGTGTATTCTAAAGAGTTTCACTGTTTGATTTTGGAAGCTTATAACAATGCAAGATTCTAGTGAACACAGAGTGGACACTGATCATACTGGACAAACCAACTGCAAGATCATGAAATACAGTAAAATGTAAATGCATGGGAATGTACTGAATGTGCTCATCAGAAGTCTGTTATTTTTATACTCAAGATAAAGGATTATTTTTCCTGAAATAAAGCAAATGTACAAAATTAAATTTGTCTGTACATTTGTGTATTTTACACCACTGTGATTACCAAATCAACAAAATATTATTGTTAAATATTTCCATCTTCCTCTATGATTCCATAAAGTAAACACTATGCATGATAAAAACTGATACCAAAGACAGCAATTGTTTTCCTGAAAAAACTTGATCAATTATTATATATAGATCATTACTGTTATATCATTTTCATCAATCTGAGATTACAAAAGGTGTGAAATCACTACCATTCATCAGCCAAATTAGTTTGGAAGCTTTTGGTGACCTCCTGTGGATATGCGGGCAAATTACACCACAGTTAGCGACTTGCAGGTGTGCGGTTCTCTGCGTGCTGTTGTCCTTTGTTATTCGGTAAGAAAATGCTTAGTTTTTGCTCCTTTTCCTTCCCTCTTTCTTTCTTTTTCTTGCCACATTCCCTTTTTCCTCCATTGTCTTCTTCATCTGGTCAAAATTCCAATGAAAAAAACACAGAAAATTGGAAAACTCTGTGGAAAAACTCTGCTTTTGCCTACGTATCACTGAGTACATGTAATGCTGGGTAATTATAATGATAAGCCGTATTCTTTAAAGTCCTCTATTTTGTGAATTTGTTAACACCACTACATAGGGAACATTTTTGTTACTACTGCTTGCGTTTTATTTTGCATTTGCTTGTGTTGCTGTTTTGATGTGGTGTGTGTGTGTGTGTGTGTGGTTGATATATTTTATATTCCTAATGCTTTCCCATTCTTATTCCTGTATATTTTTTGCTGTGGCGCTTTGGGTTTGGAAAAGCGCGTCACCAAAACAAGGATTGTTGTTATTACTGGTGTTGTATGATGAACATGTGTGATTAGAGCGGTTTAGCAGCGCCCTCTGCACGCCAGAAAGTGGAACGGAAGTGACGTAGATCCCGTTGACGTGGACGCTCTCGCAGGAAGAGAGCTCTGCTTTGGCTACGTGGAAGTAGCTTCTCTCATGACCGAGGCTGAGAGTAGCGTTTGCCCTCATTCGTCTGCTTGATTCCGTCACAATGATTAAAAAGTTCGATAAGAAGGACGAGGAGTCCGGTAAGATTGTAGCGTTATTAACGTTTAGTCGTGACAGCTTTAAAGTGAAAATGCCAACTGCGTAAACTGCCTCGGTTAGAGCTAATGAGGTGGTAGCCTACTAGCTAGCTGCTAGCTGCCTGGGTTTTCAAGCTAATTGTAGCGTTTGTATATTTAACTCAGACTGGTTGTCAGTTATGTTGCTTCTGCATACATGTATGTATGTACGTACATATGTGCTGTCTCAAATTTGCGCACTGGTCTGTTTGGTGTTATCCTTGTAACTCGTTTTTGCCGCTAGTTGTATTGCAAGTTAGCCCGTCCCAGTTTGCGCAGGTGCCTTAAATTGTCATGATACAAAGACGCTTTAGGTATAATTTTGATCAGTAATGGGTTAACTTAATACACTGACTCTTGACGATACTGCCTTTGGCATTTAGGAAGTGGGTCGAACCCTTTCCAACACCTGGAGAAGAGTGCAGTGTTACAGGAGGTAAAGTCTGCACCTGATATTGCTCCACATATGCTGTAAATTACATGAGAGAAAGCAGCAATCGGTTAAATTATGGAACGTGTGGCTTCTTGTTCGCAGGCACGCATCTTTAATGAGACCCCCATCAACCCGAGAAGATGTCTACACATTCTCACCAAGATTATCTACCTTCTCAACCAGGTAAAAGGATGTTGGACAGAAGTGTAATGTAGCCAATTTCAACTTGGCATCTGTCACATTGTCTTAATGTTTGTCAATGTCTTTGTCAATTTAGGGGGAACATTTTGGGACCACCGAGGCTACAGAGGCTTTCTTTGCAATGACCCGGCTGTTTCAGTCTAATGATGTAAGTTGCTGTTCGTTCATTTGTTTTTGATTGATTATAGTCAACATAAAGCCAATTGTTGCTGCCTGTGAACATTTTGTCCTCTCAGCAAACCCTGAGGAGGATGTGCTATCTGACGATCAAGGAGATGGCCAACATCTCCGAGGACGTCATCATTGTCACTAGCAGGTTCGTAGCAATGATGTAGATTGTTTTTTAGGATCACTTGGAAACATTTATGGTTTTACTGTTTCACCCCAGCTCCCATGAAACTATATTTTATTATTAAATTGACGCAGTTTGCCCCAATGTCTTCCAAGGTTACAGTATTTGTGTGTTGTCATTGTAGCCTGACCAAAGACATGACTGGGAAGGAGGATGTGTACAGAGGACCCGCTATCAGAGCCCTGTGCAGGATTACCGATGTGAGTATGGTTCTGACTCCAACGAGACAAACTTCATGCTTTGTAATTAAAAAACTGAACTCTCCGTGTAACGTTGTCCCCTGTTGTCCCCACAGACCACCATGCTCCAGGCCATTGAGAGGTACATGAAGCAGGCTATTGTTGACAAGGTTCCTAGTGTGTCCAGTTCAGCACTGGTCTCCTCCCTGGTAAGAAGTGGGACAGTATTAGGTTTCAGGTCAAGATGGAATTATGTAATTATGTCGCATTTGTTTACATTTATTGCCACATAATCATTTTCTCCTTCTGTGTGTTCAGCACATGGTGAAAATGAGCTATGATGTGGTGAAGCGCTGGGTGAATGAAGCTCAGGAGGCTGCGTCCAGTGACAATATCATGGTCCAGGTGGGTAAGAAAGACACACACAGACTAACTTGTCTGATTTTGAACCATTTATTTTGTGTGGAGAGATGGATACACACACAGGAATTCATAAACATAATGCAAATGAAATGTTTCAGATTAGAAGATTTTGACTGACCTTAATTGTAAAACTGTTTTTGTGTGTCTGTTTGTGCGTGTGCGCTGTCCTCCAGTACCACGCCCTGGGCCTGTTGTATCACCTCAGGAAGAACGACCGTCTGGCCGTGACCAAGATGCTCAACAAATTCACCAAGTCTGGCCTCAAATCTCCCTTTGCCTACTGCATGCTGATCCGGATCGCCAGCAAGCTGCTGGACGAGACAGAGGGAGGGTAGGTAGACACGCAGTAATCTGATTGACACGCAGAGACAAACAGGGACATTGTGTACTTGCAGCTTGATTATCAGCTTGACACTGATTTATTATGTTTCTGCGTGGGATTGAATGCATAGCCATAACTGCAGGGTCGATAACAAATAATGATGTTTAGAGAGAGAGAGAGATGCTAGACGTGACAAACACCCAAACACATCTCTCTCCTCACTGTGTGGTATTGAAGTTATTAAGTATTGTTCTATATCTGCAGTGGACCCCCATAGCTGCCTACTTTCCCCACCCCTTGCTGGTTACTCCATTTCCCTGTGTAAAGCCCTGCATCTGTGTGTTTTCAGTCATGACAGCCCCTTGTTTGACTTCATTGAGAGCTGCCTGAGGAATAAGAATGAGATGGTGGTCTACGAGGCTGCTTCTGCCATCGTCCACATGCCAAACTGTACGGCCCGGGAGCTGGCCCCTGCTGTGTCTGGTCAGTGCTGTGTCATTGATCTCACCCAGTCCGTCTCCATGAAACTCTGTTTTGATTGAACATATCGGCCTCATTTGTTCACTTAATTGTAGAATCAACAAAGACAGATATACTGTATACATGATGATGATGCTTTAATTTATGATGAGCTTTCCTCATTATTTTGACCCTGTGAATGTGTGTGTTTGTACAGTGCTGCAGCTCTTCTGCAGTTCACCCAAAGCAGCTTTGAGATACGCTGCTGTCAGGACCCTCAACAAGGTACAGCTGCACTCCTCATTCCTCTTCATAGCTTGTTCACCATTTGTTTGGAAAAGTTAAGAAAAAAAAAAAAATCATCCACCACACGATTGAGCTCCTGTGAAATGCTGTTAATTATTGTTTTAAATTGTAGATTTTGTATCCATAGATTACATCACAGAATATTAATTTGGATGATGAATGTATCTTCACATTCTTTTGCCATCAGTAATGTGTGTATTGTACTTGTTTGTTTTGACAATTCACTTGTTACACTCAGCAACACTAAACCCCGACATTCCCCCTGTGACCACCAGGTGGCGATGAAGCATCCGTCAGCGGTGACTGCTTGTAACCTGGACCTGGAGAACCTGATCACGGACTCGAACCGCAGCATCGCCACATTGGCCATCACCACTCTGCTGAAGACGGGCAGTGAGAGCAGCGTGGACCGACTCATGAAGCAGATCTCCTCCTTTGTGTCGGAGATCTCAGACGAGTTCAAGGTCAGACTAACATTATATTGTTGCACAAACGTTAAATGCATTAAGGCGTGAAGTTGATACAGTTAGATGGTAGGCGTGTCATCATTCAGCTGTTTTGACAATAGCCACTCTGCCGAAGTGCTCTTCAGCAAGAGATTGAATCCCTAACAATTGTGTGCTGTAACTGAGTTCCATCTCTTACCTCAGATGTAAAATTTGTCTGTGGATGTATGGATCTGAACTAATTACAGGACCGATTATTTGTCACTGGATGTCTAAGCCCTTATGATTTGTGGTGACAAATCTCTCTTGTAATGGTGATTGGTAATTCTTGTAAATTCTGTTCTTCAAATTGTATTTCATGGCATCCTAAACGTGTGCGTGATTTCTGTGTATTCCAGGTGGTGGTGGTGCAGGCCATCAGCGCCCTGTGTCAGAAGTATCCCAGGAAGCACAGCGTCATGATGAACTTCCTGTCTAACATGCTGCGAGATGACGTGAGTTTATAATCAACAGACTAGACAGATTATCAGTCACACTTTGATCTCGAGTGGTTTCTCCTTATTTCCGTCATCCATGTTTGTTACAGATTGACACTTAGATAGCGCTCATGTTCAATGTCTAACAATGCATCTACACGGAAACTTAATAAGTATGCCGTGACTATCAGCTATCTTTTAATTAATGTTTTTAAAACTTGTGCATCAGAAATCTTTGAACATTAACCACATGAATTGCTGTCTTTAATTAGTTGCTTTATTTCTCAAGGGATACAAGCACGCTGTAAACAATTAACCCCGTTAATCAGTGCTGATATGTGTCCACACCCTGTGCAGATGAGGTGCAGTAGTGCCTCACATTAAGTACTTTACTGCTGAGGAATATTCAGATGTTTGTCGTTCAGTAAGTGATGTGTAGCAAAACCATAAACTTGTAAAATACAGTTAGATGGATAACAAGTGAATTGATATGTAGTAGTCCATGTTTCTGTGAGTCTTCTTATCGAGTTTTGCGTCAGGCCCCAGCGTCATGTTGCACAAGTAAACACCTCCAGACTCATCCTCTCCTCTCCGCTGCAGGGTGGCTTTGACTACAAGCGGGCCATCGTGGACTGCATCATCAGCATCATCGAAGAGAACCCGGAAAGCAAGGAGACCGGCCTGGCCCACCTGTGCGAGTTCATCGAGGACTGCGAGCACACAGTGCTGGCCACCAAGATCCTGCACCTGCTGGGCAAGGAGGGCCCGCGCACCCCCCAGCCCTCCAAGTACATCCGCTTCATCTTCAACCGAGTGGTGCTGGAGAGCGAGGCCGTTCGCGCAGGTGAGACAAAGAGGGTGTGTGTGCGCCTTTGTTGTCGAATGCTTGTATCACATCCAGACTGCTGAATACCCCTGAAAATGTGTTTCTGTCTCTGGCACCATCAGCTGCGGTCAGTGCTTTAGCTAAATTTGGAGCTCAGAATGATGATCTGCTGCCAAGCGTGCTGGTGCTCATGCAGAGGTACGTGTTTACTTCCCTTTATTCATATTTTCACTGTGATAGTGAGTAAAATACAAAGAAGTATTTGTGTTTTAGTGACTATTTGGTACCTCCAACTTGTGTGTGCTTACAGGTGTATGATGGACAGTGATGATGAAGTCCGTGACAGAGCTACCTTCTACATGAACGTGTTACAACAGAAGCAGAAAGCCCTCAATGCTGCCTACATCTTCAATGGTAATCTCTCTCTCTCTCTCGACTGATTATCTGTCCAAGCTGCATTGGTGCCACTCAACATCGCAGCCTCAATTCCAACACAAACTCTATTAATGCGTGAAAGGGGTCAAGGCACAAAATTCTCTCTCTCGTTCACAGGTTTGTCTGTGTCCATCGTCGGCCTGGAGAAGTCCCTCCACCAGTACACACTGGAGCCTTCAGAGAAACCCTTCGACATGAAGACCGTCCCCTTGGCCACCACCCCCATCACTGAACAGAAGTCAGGTACAACTCTCCTGCACTGTGTATCTTAAAGACTTTATTCAGACATTGTAATGGTGACTGCTGAGATGGTGCTGTGCAAGTTGAGTTTTGGGATGATGGGCGATCTTCTCTCCTGCCAGAAATTACACCTGTGGCCACCAGTAAGATGCCAGAGAAGTTGGCCCCATCACGCCAAGATATCTATCAGGGTAAGAGTATAAATATTCACCTAATACTCACCCACCATTGGACACCTCCTTGCTCTCTTTGTGCTCAATCTCTCTGCTTTCCATCTATCTGACAGAGCAACTGGCTGCCATCCCAGAGTTTCAGGCGCTCGGCCCGCTCTTCAAGTCGTCCGAGTCGGTACAGCTGACGGAGGCAGAAACAGAATATGTGGTGCGCTGCATCAAGCACACCTTCACCAGACACATGGTTTTCCAGTTTGACTGCACGAACACCCTGAACGATCAGCTGCTGCAGAAGGTAATGGCATCATTAGCATTTAACACGAACGTTGAAGTGTTTCTGTGTGTGCTGTACACAAACAGGGATGAATGTGTTGTGTGCCTCTGTATTAGGTTGTCGTGCAGATGGAGCCATCAGAGGCCTATGAGGTGGTTCACTACGTCCCAGCTCCAAACCTCCCCTACAGCCAGCCGGGCTCGTGCTACACGCTGGTCCGCCTTCCCGACGACGACCCCACCGCTGGTAAGAACACCTGGACAGAATAGTGCACCTCAGTACATGCAAAGTAACAGACCTGGGATTGTAATTTGATTTTGTCCGGGCATTTAGTAAGACACATGCATTTGTTCAACAGGAGGCCTTGCCTCATATCAGCATTCTTGCCTTAAACACAGTTGGAAAAAAGGTTTTGTTTGAGGATTCAACGTCAGAAGAACATATAACATTCAGGCCACAAAGGTTTAGATTTAATCCAGGCATTTAAAAAAGATTTTAACTAATGCATTAATGTGCACTTTGTAGTTTTAAGACCTTTAAAAACCTAAGCTAAATCATCTCTTCAGTTGTCATTGTTAGTTCAACTTCTGTTTTGTCCTTCTGTTGTAGTGTCCTGTACGTTCAGCTGTACTATGAAGTACTTGGTTAGAGACTGCGACCCCAACACAGGACAGCCTGACGATGACGGTTATGATGATGAATATGTGGTATGTAATCACAACACGTGGGCACACTAACCTTACCATGAATGTAGCGTCGTCGCCTCAGTGTAACCATCCTCTTTCTGCTCTGCTGTTTGTAGCTGGAGGATCTGGAGGTGACGGTAGCAGACCACATCCAGAAGGTTTTGAAGCCAAACTTTGGAGCAGCCTGGGACGAAGTGGGAGATGAATTTGAGAAAGAAGAGACCTTTGCCCTGGCGTCTGTACGGACTTTAGATGGTACGCAAACTGTTTTAAATTCAATACAATTACGAAGGTAAATTACTGCGGTCACAGAAACAATGAAGCTTCTGAACTTTCTACTTAATCTTTGCAGTTTGAGTGCAATCACTACTAAAACTAAATTAGTCAATAACTGTGTTGTTTTCCTGTACAGAGGCGGTGGGTAACATCATCAGCTTCCTGGGAATGCAGCCATGTGAGCGCTCAGACAAAGTCCCCGAAAACAAGAACTCGCACGTCCTGTTCCTTGCAGGTGAGGAACAGATCTCAACCTCTGGTGATCACATTACATTCAATTTAGAGAGGAAGTGCTCACAACTCCAGCATGAATGTGAGAAAACAATGCAGAACATTAATCAATCTCCAGCCAAGGTCTAATTTAGTGATTGTGTCAACTTAATTCAGCCATGAAATTTCTCTTGATTAACTAATTTAACATTCAGAGTAGAGACATAAGTCATTATTTTCCATCGTTTTTTCCTCTAAATTTGTCTGTCAGTGGGTGTGAACTATGAGATCAATATCCTGACAGAACAGTTTTGAGGTTATAAAAAAAGTGTGGACAAGATGTTTGCCAAGCGCTCTAAGTTCCTACACTCTGTGTGCAACAGTGAAGGTAAACAGAGTTTTGGCAGAGCCTTTATGCCTGACCCAACGGGCCAATGAAAAGAATATCTTGGACTATCCTTCATTGTGGCAATACACTTCCCTTGTTGTTCCAAGTCCTGAGGGCGCCAAGGACTTTCAGAGTGCACAGGACAATGACTGGACGGTCCAAGACGGCCTTCTCGTTGGGTCAGGCGTAAAGGTTCTGCCAAAACTCTGCACTTGTGTTTAACTTAACTGTTGCACACAGAGTGTAGGAACTTAAGAGCGCTCAGCAAAAATCTTTATTTATAACTTCAAAACTGTTCTGGCGGAATATTGATGTCATAGTGAATGAACCAATCAAAACTTATGCAGAAATGCATAAGAACATTTGGCTCACCTGGTTATTTTAGGCTCTTTAAAGGTGTTGGAGGCTTGACTAACGTCTCCCTCCCTTTCCTCAGGTGTGTTTCGGGGGGGTCATGACGTGCTGGTTCGTGCCCGCCTGGCGCTGGCTGACGGCGTCACCATGCAGGTTACAGTCCGCAGTGGTGATGAGACGGCCGTCGACGTCATCCTGGCTTCCGTGGGCTAAAGTGCCTCGTGGCAACATAGAACGCTACGCCCATCTAAAACATCACTTAGATTTTGTTTCACAGCCCTTTTAATTATTCCTTGTATGTTAAGTGGCTCAATTTCTGTCAAATCTCTTGTCTAATAAATTCTGACATATTAAACCACGTTTCCTAATTTTTTTCTGTACAAAACTAATTTTATTTGAAAAACAATTGACATTTTATTGACATCCACAGGAATGTAGAAAATATCAAAATCATTCAGAATGAATTTGCTTGTGGAATCCTACAGAATTCGACTGGCTTTGTTACAATCAACAGAAGACGAAGGAAGCATGATTCAATATTCACCTGACCTGCTTACTGCGAGGTTTCCTACATTAACACTGTTCAGTACAACTCATTTTGTTCATAGCTCATCATCAGCTGTGATGAAATATTTAACCCATGTTGCATTCAGTCAGGAGGAAGAAATTAGTCATTGCACCGAATTTCTAACTTTGGTAATTTAGAAGGCTTGTACAAGTTTCAAGTCCATGTTAGAGAATTGGTTTCACGTCAGAAGGAGTGAATGAAATTAAAATAGGCATTGAGGAAGCCGTTGGGATCCTCCAGCTGAGGGTAGTGACTGATGTGTTCATCCAAAACGGTCACTGTTGACCTCTGGACCAGCTGCCTGCAGGGACAAGAGGCCATGTTGACCGCCACTGAAAACACCTGGACTGGGTCAATCAAATCACAGTTCAATAAGCCAAAATTTAAGTTACTAAGCAACTAAAGGGTAGAATTAGAATCCGGTTGGTACTGTCCAGATCACAAAAGATAGAGATCATCAGGAAAATACAATCAAGTTTGTCCCCTTTTATGTAATTTAAAGACCTGTTGGTGGTACGTTCCTGATGAGCTGAACCAGCTTTAAGAACTAAAGCAAAGAAGGGAAGGAACACTCACTGGTAGCGACGGATGAACTGGGGATGGGGGTTGACAGGGTCCAGGGGTCCGTAGATCATGTGCACTGCAAGACAAAGTGGGAGGGAAAGGAGGTGAATCATGATGGGAAGACACGAGGGGAGGAATGGAAAGCAATTGGGAGGAGGTGTGGAAGTCTCAACGCTGACCTACTGACACTGATCCAGTGTTTTGAGAGTAACAAGCTGACAACCCTTCCCCCCCACTTAGCTCAGGATCACAGATGGACTACACTCAAGCTAAGCAGCTTAACCAAACCAAGCAGTCTCAGCTCATGGGTTAAGCACTTCTACACTTTTTTCTTCATATAACGAGGAGCTGTGATGCAACTGCATACTCACATGGGACAAAGGTGGATGTGAGCGCGCCCACCCATCTCTCTCTATGCTTCAGCCTCTGGTTGATGTACTGGAGAATACTGAATGCAGAGAGACAGAGGGAGATGAAAATGAGTTCAAAGGTAATAAATGGATTTAAACTTGGATTACAACTACACACACACGAGTACACATTTATGACCACACCTGTCCAAAACCAGGTTCCCATCATTGTAGCGTAAGCTCGTCCACATGTCCCAGAACTCGGTGTCCGTGGGCTGCGTGTATGGACCGAATACTTCCCCGAGCCTAGCACAGGTAACGGCAAGTAGAATGGAACGAGTGTTAAAGTCAAACCACAATGCTCTTTCAGTAATAGAAGTGGTCAAAATGCGAGGCTGGCCTGCAAAGCCGTGTCCGCTCACCCTTTCGTGAAGATCATGTAGTTGGTGAGGCGTGTCAGAACCGGAGCCAGAAAGCTGGAGTCCTTCAGAAGCTTTTGGAGAGACGACAAAAGACAAATCAGTGCTTCTAGAGATGAGTTGTAGCTAATCGCACCACACAAAATCAGTCCACGTGAGCCGAAGAGGCGGTCGAGAAGAGAAAAGTTGACTCACTGTTTGCAGCAGTCGTGGATGATGAGTTTCTGGGAATAGTCCTGTAAGAAGCAAAAGTCGTCGCAGTCAGAGAGGTGGATATGGCGTGATTTCAACTATCACAAGGTCTTCAAAGACAAATGGTTATTATCCAAGGAAACTATAAATTGTGCCGTTTGTCAATGTCTGGGTTTGGCACACAACAAAAATCTCCCACACTCGTGCAAAATGTAACCCAAGAAATCAGACCGTACTCTACCTCCATTAGAGAGACACAAGCTGTTCACATTCAAGTGACCCGTCCGATTCTGATCACTCCTAGTCGCAGAGATCACACAGAAAAGGGGGGGATTAGAGATGAAGAAATGAAGTTCATCCATTTACTATGTACTTGACAATTGGCAAACATGACCGCACACACCTGTACAGCAGCTCCAGGGCCACGGTGTCGCCATAGTCGTGAGACACCAGATTGACTCGCTGGTTGGTTAGACCCAAGTGGGCTGCCAGAGCCTCCACCACACTTGCCTGCTCGAAGATGGAGTACTTGTGCGGGCGCTTGGGCGTGCGGGAAGACGAGACGAAGAAATTGCGTTACGGGCGAGTTCAGAAAAAGTGTTGAGGAAATTGATTATTTAAGAGGTTTACTCACAGGTTTGTCACTAAAGCCAAAACCAAGGAAGTCCAGTGCAATGACCCGGTGGAAGCGCTGAGTAAGAGGCTCCCACACCTGAAGGTAAAAATACACAGAGCTTACATCCAACTGCTTTACAAGGAAAAACGTCTCCATTTTACTTTACAGTTGGCAGAGTTTAGCCACTGAGCGCGTGCAGCGAGTACCTTATTCCAGTCGTAGCTGGAGGTGGGGAAGCCGTGCAGCAGAATGACCACGTCAGAGGTTCCCAGAGCACCATACGAGTCTGGATTATAAGGTAAGTTGAGTTATACGTATTCTAACAATACATTGATTTTTTACTGGGAGCATTGTGGACACCTAAAAGTGAAAATCTGCACTCTCACCTCTATAGAAGATTTTCCTGTCTCTGAAATGGAAAACCTCTCCGGCACTGTGCCACTTCTCCAGGGCGGGAGAGAGCTGCGGAGGCGGGATGTGCAGGTAGACGGCTACCAGTGGGATGCAGATCAAACCCACGTGGACCCACCACTCTCTCATCTTAAGCTCAATACCAGCTTGCTAAGGCGATGTGGAATAAGCTAGGATTCAGTATTTTTTTCAGCTTTCATGTTTAGTTCCTCTGAAAACCAAAGAAAAACAAATGTGGA